>NQII01004302.1:0-197384 GCA_002778355.1 Clitarchus hookeri | reverse complement strand
GTCGCTCCATTCTAGGGTTTCATTTCTGTCATGCCCGGGGATGACGGTCACCTACGGGTCCCGGCTGGAAAGACCGTCACTCGAAGGGTGTCGCCTTGCCCTGGGTGCGCTCCCCACACGCCATTTATTTTTTAGTCTTAAGGGGAGACGAAAACCTCTCAATTCAACTAAATTGGTCAAAGGAATGTGCACTAGTTAAAGAGCATGGAGCATTTGCGTGGAAGTGCAGATGGCTAATAAGCAGCAGCCTGTTACTTTGTCAAAGATATTTGCTTGTCACGGGACGTATATGTGACGCAGTCAATGAAGGTTTTGCGACTGTGCCGTATCGCATACTGGGCACAAGTTCACGTGTTTGTGACTACTGGTTCGCCTGTCGCAGTTCATTTCAGCTTCCTGTGGCAGTTATGTCACAGCGTCACAGCCGGCCTAGTATTCTAATGGAGTTAGCTTTTTTACCAAGATATGGTGATTGCGTGTTTTTAAGCAGAATGTTCACTGAACAACCGATTCCTAAAAAAAATATATAAATATATTTACACGAAATGCATTACCACCACATGTATCATGCTTTCTATACCCTACTGTTTATTTTTACAGTTAACCTACAAACCATTGCATTACAGTTTGATACGTAATAGTATAATATTTTGTTTTGTATGAATTTGGCGATGGTTCTTTGATTATCCTGTATTCATTGCAAAAAATTGTCAAAAAATACTTATTTTCTTTTTAAAAAGAAAGTTAAAAAATATCATATGCTGAATATTTCGTACCCCATTTTTTACTGAGGGAAGAATGCGACGCCAAACAACAAAAACCGTAACGATAGGGTCTATAAATCATCAGAATAATATTTACTGTTCAAGTCACATTTGTTGTAACTTCACAATGTAATACAAATTTGTTTAAATAGTTATTCGGTATTTTCTATAGTATTAGGTTTAAATTTTTGAGCTAGTTATATGTTAGACGGCCTTTCGGTATTCGTCTGCTATCCGGAATTTTCTCGGGTTTTTGGTGTTAAGATTTAAATTTTTGTGTCGTGATTTTATTAGATCGATTGGTATTTTTTATTTGGAACGTGGGCATTTTAATGATTGTCATTATAATTGCTAAAAATACCATTAATTAATAAAACAAATTAGTGTTATTTAATTAACACGGCTTGTGCTATTGTCGCCACAGCCACCTATGAGTTTTATATATTTGTTGTAACAGTGACAAATTCGACTATATAAATCACATATACTAATCAGTTAGAGTAACAGCTGCCAAATATTTTTGTAAATATCGTTAAAGCTCATCTTTAGTGGAAACGCAAGCCAAGACTATCGAATCTTGCAAACAGCCACAGCCTATCGCAGAACGACCACTGTTTTGCAGCATGTGTCTCGACTAGGGCCAGCCACAACAGTTTTATTGAACCTGCGTTAGGAATACGGGTACAGCCGTGACCACAGACGCAACAAAGCCATACAACCTCCGTGTGACGTCACTGGCTATAGGCGATACAATCGCTACGATATATTGGTTTGGAATATGTAATAATACGGTAAAATTATATGCATAGTACTGAACAATACAAAATTAACCTACTTTGAGTCTGTTGCAATTTCTAAGCAAGTTAAGAAATACGTTTAGAAATATTACTCAATGATACACTCTTTAAATACATAAACTAGCTGTTGGCCATTTCTAAAATTTTGTTGTATTTATTCTGTTGTGATTTGCAAGCAAGAAAAACAATGTTCAGAAATATAACCTAACGACAACCTTCGCTGAATGTATAAAATTAATATATTTCTTTATTTTTATTTGTTTTGCAATAACGTTCTGCAATATTGTTTAACCAACGGTGATGGTATTGTATATATTAACTCTTTTGAGTGGATCTTGCCGTATGTTATAAGCAGCTCACAAAAAGTTCGGAATAAACATACAGAATGCACAATCGCATGGGGTATACGTAACGTGAGCATAGCAGTTAGACGTTACAACGGTACCGATACAAAACGCGAAACTCTCAGTGTTTCTAACAATAATATTTTCCAGTATTACGGACTAATAAACAGGAAAGAACAACAAACGTAAAGTAATGGTGTCTCTGACTAGGAAGGGTTTCTTTCTTCCCACTGCAGCTTAGTATCGTGTATGGCCTCCACGTGCATTGTACATGTCCCTAACACGCCGCGGCATGATCGTAATCAACGTGTTGATGTCATCTTCCGGACGAAGGCCCGTTCCAACTGGGCAGCTATTATTGATCTGGAATAGATTGCGGACGATAATAAACTGTTGTTTTGAACTTGTTCTAGGCATGTTCAATGTCTGTGCGTTATCTGTTGATCACAAATGCACTACACAACTCCTACCACCCGAATTGCCTTATGTCACAGTATTGCAACCTTTTTGTGTGGTGTATATTTTTTAACACAACCATATTGTTTGAAATCATTTGTAGACACTTACTAATAAAGAATTCTTATACTACCAATAATTTTGTTTAATATAACTGATATCGGTTATATTAAAACAAAACAAAAATACAGCGAAAATCGCATTAACTGGAAATTGTCTGAAAGTAAAAATAAATTTCTACATTTTTTATTCTACGTTTTCCAAACGAATAAACTAAGAGTATATGTTAAGAGGTTTGAGAAACGTTTACAAAACCTAAAATCTTTAACATAGTGTGCTTAAGTTGTTCGTAGGGGTAGAAATGAGAACAAATCTGAGGAAACAGTTGTAAAAATGGATGATGCAGTTCATTATCCTGTAAAGTTTTTCAACACCCACAACCCTTATCACTTATCGCCACCATAGCTTCTCCTCAGTATTGGAGCTTCATTAATGTTATTACGAATATTTAACAAACCAAAACGCTGCAAAAGTATAAAACTCTAGGAACATAATTTGTAAAAAAATATCGAGACATAAGTCTTTACTATATGCAAGGGTGCAGTTAGTTTCAATACCGCGCATATCACTCAATCTATAAAAAATCCCTTATAATTTACGAGACTGCAATTCCCCCTCAACTTCTGTTTTGCTATGACTATAAGCTACGTCCGGGGTCAGTCGTGAAAAGTTGACAGCGAGAGATTTTTGGGAGAAATTCTTAATACATGGACAGCTGGATGTGGCATGTTCCATAGTAAGCTGACTTGCCAATGATTATTTATAATATATATTCCTAGCACCTAAGGGCATAATCACTATCCTCGTCTTCAAAGAGATCTCGTAGTAAAAAAAAATTAGTTTCTGCTTGATGTAGCATACGAGGGCGAAACGATATATATAAATATACATACAAATATATATCTACAAATATACAAACATACTCTTAACATAAAAAATTTAATTCATAAAACATACATTAAGTTTTTAACCCAAAAAGAAGTATAATTTATAAATAAAATTATTTTAAGTGTATTAAACTTTTGGCCTCCATATATACAGTTGTTAATAGAAAAAAAATTCAATTCCATATACATATATATATATGTATATATACTAACAAGTGTGAAAAATGCAACACAAAGAAGGATACGTGTGATTGAAATTAACTTTTTACCAAAAATTTGGTACATGACCATAGGCAATTGATAAGGATTACATGAATGTATGTGATCTCCGTCCTTGAGAATTCAGTATGGCGTGAAGTCCCCATGTGCTGCAATCAGAGCCCCTTAAAGTCGTGACATGGAACCAAAGAGGACCTGGATATGTTCCTGGGGAATCTCCGTCCACGCAGTTTGTATGCGAATCTACAAAGCAGTAACAGTGGTTGCTGGAGGTCACTAACAAGCCAGTCGCTGGCCAACAACATCCTAAGTATGTTCTATGGGCGACATGTCAGGTGAACGTGCCATCCAGGAAGCAGTGGTACCAGTCATTCATTGAAGAAAGCTTGCAAATTCTTCTCCATATGTGGCCGGGCATTGTCCGGCTGAAATTTGGCATGTGGATTTGCCTGAAGGATGGGCAGAACCTCGTCCTCTAAATTCTCCCTGATGTAGCGGTTAGTGTTCAAATTACTCTCAATACCTAGGAGTTAAGATCGCGTGTTGTATCCAAGGGCGCTCCAAACCAACCCACTTGGCGTTTGTCCGCTTTGCCTTTCCACAATGCAAGCTGCCAGATTGCGGTCACCACGGTAGCGTTTAACACGTATGCGGCTATCGCTGCAGGACAGGTTGAAGCGGGACTCGCCCGAAAACACTACATTCTGCCACTCAGCACGCCAGCGTCGGCGTTCACGTGCCCAATGCAGTCTGAGGCGTTTGTGGTTTCTGGGAAATGTAAGCCGACGGAATGACATGCGTGCCACCAGTCCAGCTCGCAGCAGACGGTGTCGAACCGTCGACGCAGACAGGTGCAGACACGTTGTAGTACTCCAGTGTCAAGATAACACTGTCGATGAGGCTAAACAGTTCGTTAAGGCCATATGGATACGAAAGCTGTCATCCCGTACTGTAGTCACATTGCGTGGTCCTGTACCCGCTCGTCGCTGCGTACAACCATCTTATATCCCCTGTAGCCAGACACGCTTCACTGTCGTAGCAGTATGCTCTGTACGAGCCGAAATTTCACGGTTAAAAAAATCCGTTTCCCGGAGACAGATGATTCTGCCCCGTTCGAATTCACTCACATACTAATATGGTGCTCTTTGACGTCGACGAGGCATACTGGCACTTGCTTTCACTTCATTTGACGGCTCTTCACTGACTGAGCTGGGAGTAACACTGAACGTTCCGGTTACACACGAGAAGACGCTGCTAGGCCTAGATGTACTCCATCTCTCTACAATCGTAATCAGATATTGCTGGTACATTGTTCTACACATCCTCCGTATATATATATGTTCGTATATATATATATATATATATATATGCGTGTGTGTAAATATAACTAGTTTATGTGTAAATATTTAAAATTCTAATTATAAAAGTTTCCATCGAAATTAATCCATCTACGTAAATTTTCTTTACTCTCTTAGTTGCAAAATTGTTCTTGTTGTTCATATATTTTATGTTATTTGATTTTAGCCGTACGTGTGAGATCATATAATGACGACATGCAAGAGAATTACGATTTGTTTTCCTTCAGCTTTAGTTTCCCGCACGTACAAAATCACCTGAGTGTATAGATTTTCTTTAATTTCTGGTTAAGATAAACTGTCTTTGGCAAGTACAAGCATTCTTGTTGAAGTTAATAGCATCCTTAAAACCAGAAAATTAATGGTTTATTCCCGCTTTTAATTACATTAATATCGTATAACTTTTATTACACTTATTAATGTTTTCAATCGAAATATCTATGCATTTTCTTGCAAATTATTTTTATATAGTTAAATGTGGCTTTGGACTTTATGAAATTCATGAATTTCTTGAGCATTTTTTTTCTTACCCCTCCTGTTTCCTACCTATCTAGTAACCTTTCCTCCAGCCGTTTATATCCCTTTACACCCGTTCGGTAGCACATAATGTCTTGCATTTATAGTAACATAAAAATAATTATATATATAATATTTCACATTTATATATACCTACGTCCGCCAACGGCCATCATTAATGTAATTGAACTTTTTAAAAATGTAATTTATTTCAAATAAAAAGAAATTTAATCGTGGCAACTGCAGAATAGTTCCTCTTTTTTAGTGCATGTCTGTATTTCTCAGTCATGCAAAGTTGACCCAAAATTTATTATTCATCTTATATTTCTGGCGTTAATCATCTCAGAATTATTTACCTGGAGACGGCGCCGTATACCTGCATATAATAATCAAGCGTCTGAGCGACGCGACGGGCAGAGTTAATCTGCAAAAGCCACAGCGAGACGCTGCTTAGAGCTACAGCGACTGCATACGCTATGTACAGTTCACAGCGTATATCAGAGTGTCCCCGCCTGGACAGTGTTTAACAAGCTCCCCACACCCGCCCTTCGGCAGCTATCCTCCAATCAACACCGCCCACTTCACGCTGTTAATATCTCATGCATATGCAGCGAACCGCCCCTCCCCCCTCTCTTCCCCGCCTCCTCGTCGTCGCAGGAGTTAATGCCAACAGGAAGCGACTGCGCGAGTAATGCAAACACAATGTTTTCATTACGACTAGTACACGGGCGTGCCGGGGGTAATAGAGATCGATAACCCGCTCGGCGTGAGTTGCGGTACATTCGTCGACATAAACGCGTGGACGTCGCAAAAGCATTTGACACTGCGTGCTATCCACCAGCCGAGACGCGAATATCTGTCACCCTCTCTGAGCTTTGACATCGCACTTCACGTTCATGATTATTTATTTTACATCACAGACAGATGGATTTATGTATTTATATGCTTTTATATTTACATATCCATGCAATAAAAAAGTGCGTAATTTTACAGTTTTACTAACTTTTTTTCACTGCATTTAGTTGCTGAAATTAAGTGTGGAATCGACAATTGTTAGAGGACTTATTGTAAACAACAAACGCCAGTTTTATTGTATTGCTGTCTAATCAAAAATGCTGATAGAAAAAACGTACTGCGGTTATTAAGACATTCCATTAAATTAAGCATTTATAAAAAAAAATTAACTTGTTTTATATATAAGAGAATATAAATACATATATTTCCACATATAATGTTTTTATATTCTACGGTAATAAGTGCCAAAAAATTATTAATTTTTGAAGTGTTTTCTAAAACAGCTTGCATTGCATAAATATGTACAAATTTTATATAATCCACAATACGTAGGAATCTTGTATTCACAAAACGTAAGAATCTTGTATGGGAAGTTGAAAGTGAAAGTCATTTCGTCTGTAAACCTGGTAATGCTCCCTAAACCTTGGGCAAGGGGTTTCACTGAAAGTAGAGTGCCTTCTAAAATGATATGGGTAAAAACAAATTATTCCAGTTGACTTCGCAATTAACTTGATTTTAATCTTTAATATGACCGTTACTAGCGAAAAAAAAAAAAACATCATACATCTAACCTAACACAGATTTCATGGCCCAAATCAAAACCTTATCTGTACTACACTCACTTATTTCAATATATCTCACCAAGTTTCTTCTACAGAAGAAATAAAAAACTGCATAATAAAAAGTACTTAAATTGAAAGCTGACAAAAGCTACATTTAACTTATGTCAGTCACACACTCCGTGGTCAAAAAAGTTACTAGAAAAACCTTCGTTCCCAACTTACTTCCCTGTAAGATTTCACGTAGGCACTGATACATAAGTTTAAACAGAACACATATGTTTGTTGTCAAAGTGCGTCTGCCAGGTGTGTTGTATGCGCTCTTTATAGACATCATTTCAAAGGACAGAAATTTGGGAATGTCATCAGGTCATTTAACAACATTTAATCCTACATTTGTGCACCGTTAGCGATGTCATTGTCAACTGGGAAAAGGATGTAAATTTGGCTCCCAGTTATTTATCTAGTAGGCCCGAGATAGTAACTGGAAGAACCGGTGAACTGTGAAGAGTGCGGTGAGAAGGAATTGTCAACCAGCCAAGTTGACGATTGCGTACGACTTCTGCCGCAGACCAGGTACAGAGGCCGTCGAAATAACTCCACGCTAGGAGGTGGTAACGCGTGAGGTTCGTTGTTCGGTTACCAGGAAACCTCTCACCACACGCGCCCGTGAGAGATGTAGTTCGGAGTGGTGCAGGCATTATCATCGCTGGATTATGGAACAGTAGCCTGTCTTATGAAGACATGAGACACATGTTGTCTGCAATCTCGTGCAGCGAGTTGTTCGTCAGAGCTCCTCCTGTGCCCACCACAATTGTATTACAGGAGAAATCATTCCAAGCTCAATAAGAGTGCACCCCCAGGTGGGACTTCAGAATTTTACTCTGTCACTTCAGGCTGCACTTATTCACACCAGACATTGGTGCGGGCGCACACTTGCCAGGCCTAAGTTCCAGAACAAGTAATTAGTGAGCTTGAACTGAGCTCATAATTGGAAACAGTTGAATGCTCCCAATAGAAAGAGATCACGCCCTTTCCAATCGCAGTGGATGGATGTTCTCCACCCGAGGGTGATTATGGATATGTATGGATGGATCAACACGATGTCTGGTGAAAGGAATTTACATGAATTACATTACCGCCACCGAATTTCACTGCCGACCGTGTTTGGTCGGCAGTGAAATTCGGTGGCGGTAATGTAATGGTTTGCATCTTATTCTCTTGGTTTGAATTCGGGCCAATAATTTTAATTGACGTCAGAGTGAACTCTGGTATGTGCCAAGAGGTTTCGCACAATAGTTTTGACCCTGTGATGACGATTTGAAGTGGGCTATTTCCTGTCATCTGTCCATAAAGAAGGGTCATTTCCGGCGTGGTTTGAAAACGAATAAAGTGGGACTGCTTACCCACACAAGGTTTCGATTTCAACCCAACAGAAAATCTCTGGCACGTACTTTTGAATCATTTGCGTGCCAAGTGCACACTAAAAAATTAAAAACATCGGCTGTTTGTTTGCCATGGTCCAGACATTGTGGAAACGAAATTTTTCACCTGAGTACCAGAAATTAGTGGAGATACCTCTCAAAGTGTTGATACTGTGATATTAGGAAAGGTTATTGCGACATACCAATAATTAAAGGGGTGGGACTTTTTGATTAAAATTAATTGGTGTCTAGTACCTAGTGGGTGCACAATGTAGTGTATTAAATTAGACAAGGTACTCTATTTTAAAAATTTACAAAATTAACGAAGGTTTTGAATTACACCTCAAAATGACACTGATGGCCTCAGCGAGAAAACCGAATATCGATTATGTGCGAGTGGCTTCGTAAATGTGTTCTTTCCGGTTCCTTATCTTATTAAATCATTTCTCTTTCCGTTAAGAGACTTTCCCCTTTTATTTCCCCAATATTATTATAGAAACGTTATAAGAGCAATGTCGATACCACTCAATAGTCTGTTAAAAGTTTATTTTTTTTATCATTTATTTGGCTTTCGAGAGCAGAAAATGAATATTTTGGGTTTTACGTCTGTGGCACGCAGATGAAGGTTGAATACGGCGGGAATCCATTGTTACGTTGGTTTCGAACATTCATCTGGCTTTGTACTCATGGAAAGTCTTGTTAGCTGTTAGTTATAAGGATCGGGGAAAGGAGATAGACGTTGAACGCAAACCGTCACCATTCTGACCTGATACACATTGGAAAAGTCATTAAAAGAGTGAGAACTGATTACGAAAAGATGTTAGCCCGCTCTACAATCGAGNCCTGATACACATTGGAAAAGTCATTAAAAGAGTGAGAACTGATTACGAAAAGATGTTAGCCCGCTCTACAATCGAGGGACGACCAAAAAACAGCCCTTGTTCTTTATGTAAGTTTGAAAAACAGAAATTGTCACGTATCACTCCAGTTTGCTCATTAATATCATTCCCGTATCAAATAACAGAGTCTCTTAAAATCTATATTCAACGCACTGACGAAAAGGTTACGTTGAATCAAACAAAGCTTGTTTAGCGCAACCAAATTTTTATAGGACAATGAAATAGTTTGTCACTGAAACCAACTTATATTGTTTTATTATTCACATTAAACAAAAAAAAGTTTGGTTGCTTCAAAAAAATTATTTTGGTTCTACGTACATTAAACATTTACGTTAAATGCAAAACAATTGTAAATTTGAACCTAGAACTATTCCGTTGGAGAGCAATGCCCTACTGACAGTAGTTAAAGTGACTAATAGTAAAATAAGATTGTTTGTAAATACATATTTAAGAAATACTAGACAAAATGCGTAAATAATAATAATATATATGCTGATTTTTACATATTTTTTTTTATTTTCCGGGAAAAACTTGTTTTATCAGTATTTTACACCATTATTAAGTATCACTAAGTGTATTAATAAACATAGTTTCTATGCTAATTGCCACAGCCAATAGAAGAAAACTCTCGAGCTATATATACGAACAAAGGCATTCAAATGAGCGGCCAAACAAAAAAATAAAGTTGATACAAATAAATATTTTGTTGCCAGTATAATTTCTGTTTTACCAACACATACGTCATGTTTGTTCAAACGTGTAATTTATAAGGAGAAGAAAATTAAATTTCTTACTTTTCAAGTTGGATTAACTTAAGTTATTTTTCAGTTTGCGCCATCGGCCTCTACGTCTTCATAATAGTGAGCGCCCTCAATGTCAGCGGTCAGTGGCGCACTCTTTGCTCGTGATCGGATATCCCCAACTCCTTATTCAACTTCTACACACTTTCCCCTCCTTCCCCTTCAGCAAAGCGTGCGTCTCAGTTGTGATTGGTGGCAATAGTTTATCTAAGGGCTTGCGTGGCCGGGCTCGGGTTCTGTTCTGCAGCCGTATTTACCGTTGCTACTTCTGCCCAGTTCGTCTGCTCAGCTTCAGCCCAGCCTGCACCTCACCAAAACAAGAGTAACGACAACATGATCTAGTCGTTCACACTGAGCAATGGGGCGAATAAGCGATGAGTCGTCAAAAACGTAACCATTATTTGTTTACGGTAGGATTTTAACTGATATTTAATTTTTGCGTGGCATGATGTGTGTAGTTGCTTGGGTTTGCAGTAGNCCTGATACACATTGGAAAAGTCATTAAAAGAGTGAGAACTGATTACGAAAAGATGTTAGCCCGCTCTACAATCGAGAGACGACCAAAAAACAGCCCTTGTTCTTTATGTAAGTTTGAAAAACAGAAATTGTCACGTATCACTCCAGTTTGCTCATTAATATCATTCCCGTATCAAATAACAGAGTCTCTTAAAATCTATATTCAACGCACTGAGGAAAAGGTTACGTTGAATCAAACAAAGCTTGTTTAGCGCAACCAAATTTTTATAGGACAATGAAATAGTTTGTCACTGAAACCAACTTATATTGTTTTATTATTCACATTAAACAAAAAAAAGTTTGGTTGCTTCAAAAAAATTATTTTGGTTCTACGTACATTAAACATTTACGTTAAATGCAAAACAATTGTAAATTTGAACCTAGAACTATTCCGTTGGAGAGCAATGCCCTACTGACAGTAGTTAAAGTGACTAATAGTAAAATAAGATTGTTTGTAAATACATATTTAAGAAATACTAGACAAAATGCGTAAATAATAATAATATATATATGCTGATTTTTACATATTTTTTTTTATTTTCCGGGAAAAACTTGTTTTATCAGTATTTTACACCATTATTAAGTATCACTAAGTGTATTAATAAACATAGTTTCTATGCTAATTGCCACAGCCAATAGAAGAAAACTCACGAGCTATATATACGAACAAAGGCATTCAAATGAGCGGCCAAACAAAAAAATAAAGTTGATACAAATAAATATTTTGTTGCCAGTATAATTTCTGTTTTACCAACACATACGTCATGTTTGTTCAAACGTGTAATTTATAAGGAGAAGAAAATTAAATTTCTTACTTTTCAAGTTGGATTAACTTAAGTTATTTTTCAGTTTGCGCCATCGGCCTCTACGTCTTCATAATAGTGAGCGCCCTCAATGTCAGCGGTCAGTGGCGCACTCTTTGCTCGTGATCGGATATCCCCAACTCCTTATTCAACTTCTACACACTTTCCCCTCCTTCCCCTTCAGCAAAGCGTGCGTCTCAGTTGTGATTGGTGGCAATAGTTTATCTAAGGGCTTGCGTGGCCGGGCTCGGGTTCTGTTCTGCAGCCGTATTTACCGTTGCTACTTCTGCCCAGTTCGTCTGCTCAGCTTCAGCCCAGCCTGCACCTCACCAAAACAAGAGTAACGACAACATGATCTAGTCGTTCACACTGAGCAATGGGGCGAATAAGCGATGAGTCGTCAAAAACGTAACCATTATGTGTTTACGGTAGGATTTTAACTGATATTTAATTTTTGCGTGGCATGATGTGTGTAGTTGCTTGGGTTTGCAGTAGTTGCTGTCATTTTCGGAACTTTGTTTCGACTGCTGTTCCAAATCATGTAAGGCTGTAACTATGGTGTCGCCCTNGTTGCTGTCATTTTCGGAACTTTGTTTCGACTGCTGTTCCAAATCATGTAAGGCTGTAACTATGGTGTCGCCCTTGCTGCGCCTCTTGTTTTTAACGGGTCGCTATTGTAGTAGTTTGCCGCCCAAATTTAATTGAACTTTCTGGTGATTTCCGTTTCTACTACTCATTCGTAAGGCCATAGTTGTTATTGTTTTAAAATTTCGTAGTTTAACGGTAGAAGCTTTAATGGGCCACATTTGACTGAGTGACTTTTACTGTTATATTTTTATAAGAAATATTGTATATTTTTATAGGATTAGAGGTTTTACTGGGTCGAGCGTGACTGTCCTCCTTCCCCACTTACGTAACTGAATTTTTTGGAATTCTGAAAGTATTGCTTTAAAATAGGTGTAAATAATTATATTTTAAAAAGTTTTGTATTAGAATGTACGGGAGCCAGTATTTAAATAAATGTGCCGTTACCGCTTCAAGGAAGACGTTTTATATTGGTCGTATTTTTAATAATATTTATCCATGTTGTACTCATTTCTTTATCCTGATATATATATATATATATATTCCTTTTGCTAATGTATTCTTCTATTCAGAATTATTGTACACAAATTTAATTAAAGGGCGTTAAATTCTGACTTGTATCATGCCAACTATTTGTGATACGTCACATTGCAACTAGATATATTTTTGGCCCCACACAAAGAAGTACTTTTTGGCTGGAACAAAAATTTCTATCAGTGTGCGGTAAGTCTGCTGGAGAATCTGGATGTCGATTTAGAACAGTAGGAAGCATGCAATTTT
The DNA here is from genome assembly GCA_002778355.1 of Clitarchus hookeri. Lineage (NCBI taxonomy): Eukaryota > Metazoa > Arthropoda > Insecta > Phasmatodea > Phasmatidae > Clitarchus > Clitarchus hookeri. The sequence goes on along the minus strand of NQII01004302.1, from coordinate 184,605 downwards.
CGGGAATTTCACTGGACACAATATAAATATTTTGAAATAATGCTAACTATACTAAGTGCACGAAGCAGAGTTCAAAAACTTGGCGTAAAGAATAAATGTAAGTGAATATTAAGTGAAGAAATTTGGGCGGCTCTTAGCACCGAGGTCTGGAGAGCCGCTGAGGATAAGGTGAGATGAGTCTGGAGCAGCGTCGGATTGAAAAGGGGGGGAATGGGAGATTCCCGAGAAAACCCGCCGACCAGCGGCATCGTCCGGCACGATTCCCACATGCAAAAATCCGGGAATGACCACGCCAGTAGTCGAAACCGGTTTGCCTATTTGGGAGGCGAGTAGTCTAACCACTACACTACCGTGACCCCTTTAAAGGAAAATAATACGATTTTTAATGTGTTAGTAAATCTGGTGTATTAAGATGCACACCTCAAGAAAAAGTTTTGCACTACCGAAATTTCTATGTTAATAGGTTCCCCATGACCCAAGAGAAATTATGTGATAAAAATACACACTACCTGAACATAATATCACGTCTGACTTGACAAATCATATCAGCGACTACGATAAACAAAACACCTGTTGAAAAGTGCAACCAAATTAAAAGTGGTGCAGCATTTTTTTAAGGTGTGTACGCTGAAACTCTCTGTGATTTGTTGCGGGTTTTTGACTTCACTGGGCTATACTCACTTGATAGGAAACGACTTTCGTACTGGTATAACACAAAGGCTCGGTTCAGCATGTTTGTTTACATGCAGCAGAGACAAAATTACCCACAGGCAAACTATGGGCTTTGGAAACTTATAAGCTTGGTTTTATAAATTTATGTTGATTTAAAAAGTGATAGATATTTAAAGAAGTCACGAAGTACAAGTTTACAGCCTTTATAGCTTCATAGCTTGAAGTTGTTGAGAATAAAAGGAGTCGCAGAATTATACGTGTTTCTATAACACGCATGTCATAGAGGCATAAAGTATTGGATATGCCAAAGACTTGAGAGGACTTTCATGTGTTGTAGTTTCAACTGATTAATGTTTTGCTGAACGTTATAAATACGTTTGTGTGAGTATTCAAAATAAAACAATGTTAATTACTTTGAACCATGCAACAGTAGTTTCAACTACTTCCATCAGTTACCAACGCAAATTATTGCTTCAAATTGGCAAATGAAGAATGACTTCAGGTGAAACAAAACTTGTGTTATAAAAATTTTTTAAACTTATAATAATAAATATTTTTATTGCGCTAAATACATAATTAACTTTATTTTATACATGATTTGATTTTTTAAATAAGTTATTTTCGATATCATTTCACGGAATTATAAAATATCCTCTGGGTATAACAAGACGACTTGACGTGCAATACAAGCAAGGATCCTCTCGGGAAAGCATATTGGCTGCCAGCACGTATTACCGATATTACCTCACCCTTTCTCAATTAACCTTTGATCAACAAAGTGGAGCCCCGCCGCCCTTGCATTATCCCTTCGCCAATAATATTACACCCGAAGATGAAAGACGAAGTGCGTCATTAGCTAGTCCCCTGCTGTCCGCCTATTCCATTTCTGTCAACGCCAATCCTCTACTGTAAGTAATATTGTCGTTTATTTCACACAGACCTTATAGAGGATTAATCTTTCCGCGAACAGTGCGTAACAAAATGTGAGTTATTTTTACCATAAAATAAAATAATTTATTTTCCTAGGATNAATCTTTCCGCGAACAGTGCGTAACAAAATGTGAGTTATTTTTACCATAAAATAAAATAATTTATTTTCCTAGGATGCATATTTAAAAAAATACGTATTTGCAGTTATCATATTCTTGGAGAGATAAAAAGTATTTTATAGAACGTAAAACGCTTTATAATGCTAAGTAAATCAAGAACAACAGTTAAAAATCACCATAATATAAAAAAAAAAAACTTTTAAGAATATTGCATTCCACAATTCTGGTGATAGTACTACATTATTATTTTTCGTATTTGTTACACGATAGCCTTCAAAACATTTTAAAATATATAAATTTAAATGACGATGAAATTTTTTGTTTCGTTTATATATCTCTTTAATACAGAAAGTGCAAATTTCCATACTTTTCTGCCTGATGGAATGGCAGAAACTATCGCTATTAATAATCACGCAGATAAGTTCTTAAAATTTATTTTCGACTTGTAACAATAACACAGCAAAGAGCACATGCAGCTATTTAGAATTCCGTTTCATCATAAGGAAGGCGATGGAACATTCATGATAACTTCCTTAAACCATTTGGGTTCAAGCACTCTATAAATCGATTGTGTATTCCGACAGGGGCGATTCGGTCAGTGCCCTTGCTGGAGTACTTCGAAGCTCCTGGACTTAAGTACTTTATATTGGTCGATGAGAATCATCAATGTACGACTTGTTANCTATGTACGGTTTGTTATCCACTTGGCAGTAGTGTTCGGGTGTTAACGGCAGTCAGGCTGATCGTGGGTTTCTGAAGGTGTATGTTGTACTAGAGTATATGAATAATCCCAATCGCGTGCGGAGAACTGATGCAAGGCAAGCTGGCGTCAGCTGTGTGCTGTATCCCGTTGCTTGCTAGTTTACACTTCCACCACTGAAACGTAGCTCGGCATCTGACGCCGCAGGACGCGTGTAATGGGTCCTTCGCTGCTCGCTCGTGAGTGGTCGGAATGCATTCAGTTCCTCTAGGTTCCTGCTGCGTGCACCGAGAATGTACAGCTGTGAGCAAGCACCAGCTTACCTTGCAACAGATCACCACACGTCACCGGAAGAATCTAATATTTAATTGGGATATCTCGGGTTGTAGTTCGAAAAGTAATGCATGTTACTGGTTTTTACAGCGATGCAAGTAACGCGGGCGATTCCCCTTCAATCCGCACGGCACACGGCCAAGAGCAAAACGTAGATCGTGTGTAAGTTCGTGTGTGGGCTTGACAGAGTAGCACGTTCCACATGAGAGTAGTAAATGTGACGTTGAATGTAGAATCAAAGATGGTACTACCATCAAACGTAGAGACATAAAAAAAAACTTTAAAATGCACTGCAATGAAACTGCACTCTCTTGCACTAACACACAACTATACGTCTCGTGCAGCTTGTTAACGTATTTGGTTGACTTCATGACGTAGGACTATAAATATATCATACTAACGGAAATTTTACGCGGTTTTCTATTTGCGCAGCAGCAACTTACACACCATCTGGATAACAGAGAAAAAAATAAAATGTTCATGTAAGGAGAACATAATTAAAAATAAAATAGAATCCCTAATACTCATAATTTAGAAGTTTGATGCTACAATTTACGCTCTGCTACGTGTAGTTTTATCACTAGCATTACCCACAGCTTAGAATAAGCCAAATAATTATCATATGTTGAAGAGTTCCATAAACAGCTTACTGTAATTCCAAACATTTTAACAGATCCTAAAGCTAGTAGAAACTCATTATTTCAGAATATAGTTGCCAAGTTTCAAATGAGTCGGCCAGTTGCATAACTCGTCATGTCAAAATAAATATAATTGTCAGAAAGTGCGAAAAACGGCCAATTCATTTCTAGTAAAGTCACAGATAGAATGTGTTTTCTATAAATACTACGAATCATACTTGAAATAAACGTCAAAAGACAAAAATAAATGCAGTACATAGAGGTCTAGAAATTTAATACAAATATTTGAAGATAACGTGTTTTGCTGCATTGAGATGGACATAACGAGTTTTGCATCGTTGCAGATATTTGCAGAACATTAAAAAATTTGTGGTGAACCGAATTATACGGTATGTGCCTCTGTTAACGTTAGTAAAGTAATCGTCTGTGATACCTCGGTAGTGCCAGCATTTTCAGCTGCCATGAAAGTGTGGCTATGAATCAGAAAATAAAAAAACCTGCCAGAGATACAAATATTTTAAATTAAATTGCAACTGAAAAAAAAAACCGAAATAAACTTTATTCTTCTTATAAAAACCTTGTTCCGTCTATTTAATTGTAATAAAGCTCTCTCCTCCTAATAAATGGTATAACTTAAGAACCATGTTAGTGGAAAACGTTAAGAGTTGAAATAATTATATAATGAAACACATCAGTTGATACATCTTCTTTACGGAACAGAGCCCTTCTTCTCTTCAAAAATGTCTCCAAGATCAGAGTTATATTCAGTAAGTGGTTTATTTCTAGCTTCTTGCTCGTGAAAAATGTTCTTGAAGATATCTAATTCTTCATTTTCCATCCAACTTGTTCTAAATTGCTTCGTTACCAGAGTATGTACGTCTTGAATCTTTTCTTTCTTAAATGTTGTCCCTTCGTCTATTAGTAAAGGTGACATGAAACTGAAACGTTTACCACCTTTCAAGTATGCTTTTACCTTCCCCAATGTCCAATCTGTAGTTCATCTCCCCTCTCACTATAGAGCTGCCTGCTTTGTTTTTTGAAGTATGACCCTTTTTACAGGGCTTGAACCTAAAAGGTCATGAACCAGGCTCTTTTGTTACTGGGAATAGAGCCTCTTGCTCTTGTATCACAGGGTGGTCTCTTCTCAGTCGGATGACAGTTGCATGTGGTCCTATGATGTTTATGAAACTTTGGTCAGTTATAAGGGTGGAATGTGTCATCTTTACCTTCAGGATATTTAGAAGCACCTTTACAGATGGTAAAATTTTATAAGTTCAGTTGCCAAAAATAGCACGCATTTTGGTGGGCCATCATTGAGATTTATTGGTTTTTTTTCATTTGGCAGTCAAAACTGAAATTTATTTCGCCGTTTTTATTTTGACTTAAAAGTTCATATAACTCATTTGCTTTTTTTTGTGTCCATCTTATGTCGATTTTCAATCTTGCTTCTTTTTTCCTGCACGTTTACACGACTTAATTTGTTCCGTGAGAAAAAGACAAGTCGAGCGGCCAAAACCAATATTGTAATCATTATAAATAATTGAGTGGAAATAATTATACTTCACCCGTACCTACATCTAAATGACATGATTCTAGATATTAAGGCCACAGTTAAATAATACGAAGTTCACTTGGTAAATATTGACGGCTTGTGATATTTCTTCGGCAGTAATGTGATTCCAGTACCTGGTTTTATATAACTTAAAACTGTTACATATGCTGAAATCGAGTACTCCACAATTTTCTTTGTTCTCTGCTGTAGTTAGGTCCCGACAAACACAAACCCACGTGTAATGTCTGCAAGGATGCCTTCCCAGAACTTAAAATATCTCATCGCATAAAAATTAAGCAAACATTAAACTGTATAACGTAGTGTAGTCATGCTGTATTTAATACTGGACAAATGGAGTTTCGCAACAGTTGAACAGAGAGCTGAAGAACATAAATGGGACACAACGAATTTTGCAACTGTTGCTAGAATTAATAACCGAAATACGCATAGATTAATCGTTCTTCGATACACGAGTGTATTGTAAAAGGATGTATTATTTTTTTTTCCTCATAATGTTAGTACTAGATCAATTTAAATTTTTTGAACATAATGAGTTTTGCAACTGGACTATTCAAATATTATTATTCATCCCTTAACACTGCGTACCGAACGTTTTAACTGGTTACAAAATTACAACTGATGTGTTTTCTGTAAACACGAATGTCCATTTCAAAATCAATCCTACATCTGCAGCATATGTTCGTATATTTAAAGATGTGGTTAAATTTAAAATTCAATTATTTCTTTTTCTTTCAGTTATTCGTTGTTGAGTACTCGAAAAAAAAAATTAAATATATTTCTTAGTAGCATGCTAGCCACATAATGGAAATATCCTAACTATATAACATTATAAATGCGAAAGTGTGTTTTTTTTGTCCTTCTTTCATGTCGCAACGGAGCCACGGATTGACGTTATTTTTTGCACAGAGATAGTTGGAGGCCAGGAAGTGACATAGGCTACTTTCTATACAGAGAAAATATTTCATTCCATCAGGGAAATACTTCTTGGAATATGAAAAAGTACACAAACGGAATAACAATGCAACGTCGCAACCGAGCAACAGATCGACGCAATTTCTTGCACAGAAATAGTTGGAGAGCTGAAAGGTGATATTGGCTACTTTTTATTGCGAGAAAGTGTCTCAAAAATTTTACTTAACTTGGGCGGAACATAATTGGTGCAACTATTCTGACAGGAGTGGGAAAGGGTGAGAAAGTTATCATCCCCCGGATACCTATCATCCCCACAGACCTACCCATTCCAATTAAAAAGGCTGCAATTCCCTCTCAAGCTTAGTTTTACTATTACAATAAACAAAGCGCAAGGGCAAACATAATGGTAGTGGTGATGCAATTGGAAAAACCGTGCTTCTCTCATGGCCAGCTCTATCTCGCATGTTCCAGTGTGCCCAATGCCCAGAATCTCCAAATCTTAGCGCCAGGTGGAAATACAACATTGTGTACTGTAGCGTCCTAAAGTAGTGCTCTGTTGAGTGTTTATGATCAGTGTCTGTCTACTATTAAATACAGTTATTTCTCCCTATCAGTTCGTTACTATAACAACGCAAACGAACTCGCGGTTAGAGTAGTTTATTAATACGAGGGTTATTCGGAAAGTTATGTCCGAATCGCCGTAGCTAATTGAATGTCGTGCGAACATAGTAAAGCGCATGCGCACCGACTGCCGGCATGCCTTGCTCGTCAAACGACGCCATTTGCATTGGTATTGCTGCAGTGTGCTGTTTACAGTGTCAGTTCAAAATGATTAAAACAATTGATCAGCCCGCCGACTGTGAAATACGGTCAGTGATTCGGTTTTTGACAGTAAGGCACTTTTCAGCAGCGGAAGTTCATCGACAGATAAGTCAAGTGTATGGTCCTAATGTGATGAGAGACAGCAAAGTGCGTAAGTGGATGAGAGCTTTCAAGGACAGATGGGAAAATGTCCATGATGAANGCGCATGCGCACCGACTGCCGGCATGCCTTGCTCGTCAAACGACGCCATTTGCATTGGTATTGCTGCAGTGTGCTGTTTACAGTGTCAGTTCAAAATGATTAAAACAATTGATCAGCCCGCCGACTGTGAAATACGGTCAGTGATTCGGTTTTTGACAGTAAGGCACTTTTCAGCAGCGGAAGTTCATCGACAGATAAGTCAAGTGTATGGTCCTAATGTGATGAGAGACAGCAAAGTGCGTAAGTGGATGAGAGCTTTCAAGGACAGATGGGAAAATGTCCATGATGAAGAACCGCGACCAGGCCGAACATCAGTGATCACAGAAGATTTAGTCAAAGCCGCGGACGAAAATATTCATGAAGACCGGTGATTCACAATTTAAACTTNGCGTCCTAAAGTAGTGCTCTGTTGAGTGTTTATGATCAGTGTCTGTCTACTATTAAATACAGTTATTTCTCCCTATAAGTTCGTTACTATAACAACGCAAACGAACCCGCGGTTAGAGTAGTTTATTAATACGAGGGTTATTCGGAAAGTTATGTCCGAATCGCCGTAGCTAATCGAATGTCGTGCGAACATAGTAAAGCGCATGCGCACCGACTGCCGGCATGCCTTGCTCGTCAAACGACGCCATTTGCAATGGTATTGCTGCAGTGTGCTGTTTACAGTGTCAGTTCAAAATGATTAAAACAATTGATCAGCCCGCCGACTGTGAAATACGGTAAGTGATTCGGTTTTTGACAGTAAGGCACTTTTCAGCAGCGGAAGTTCATCGACAGATAAGTCAAGTGTATGGTCCTAATGTGATGAGAGACAGCAAAGTGCGTAAGTGGATGAGAACTTTCAAGGACAGATGGGAAAATGTCCATGATGAACCGCGACCAGGCCGAACAGCAGTGATCACAGAAGATTTAGTCAAAGCCGCGGACGAAAATATTCATGAAGACCGGTGATTCACAATTTAAACTTNGCAGTGATCACAGAAGATTTAGTCAAAGCCGCGGACGAAAATATTCATGAAGACCGGTGATTCACAATTTAAACTTTACTATTGGAATTTCCGAATGTACGTAGAACAACTTTGCACAAAATTGTCTCTGAAAATTTGCAATTTCACAAATTGTGCGCACGTTGGGTTCCCGGGCTGCTTACTGAGGAACACCAAATGAAANTGCAATTTCACAAATTGTGCGCACGTTGGGTTCCCGGGCTGCTTACTGAGGAACACCAAATGAAAAGAATGGCTTGAACTCTTGATTTTTTGTACCGATATTATAAGGAATGTGATCAATTNCTGAGGAACACCAAATGAAAAGAATGGCTTGAACTCTTGATTTTTTGTACCGATATTATAAGGAATGTGATCAATTATTAGAGAAGATGAAAGTTGAAAGAAGCAGTTACAGACTGGTTACCCTCACAGGCGGCAGACTTCTATGACTTAGGCATACAAAAGCTTGTAGAAAGGCATGACAAATGTTTAAACAAATATGGAAACTATGTAGGAAAATAGAGAAACATTTAAGGAATTAAATAAAAAAAAATGTTTTTTTTTTAAATCTGTTATGGTTTATGTTTTATAAGAAATCGGACGTTACTTTGCGAATAACCCTCGCATATTCAGAATTAATTCTTGTATAATTACATGTAATTTAAGCCATTAAATTTGCCGCACCGATAACAATTTGCCCATAGTAGGCCTATGCATGAAGACAACACCGTCACGGTATTATTGCAACTGGTTTGAGTTTGTGACTGGCAGAGTAGAACTGCTACGATGAAACGCCAACACCGCTACAAACTTAGTAACTTAAACGGTCACCGAACGAAGCTATTGGCAGTCTTGTTAGTGCTTGTGCAGCATGAATGTCTGTGAGTAGCTAGCATTGCTTGGCAACGAACACAACACACGTAGGAACCACTTATAAAAATTGAGAGAAGGCGAACCGTCGGGCTACAAGCGGTAGGGTAGTTGTACTGTCAAATTGCATGTCTCCCGGGGCCACCGGTTTAACCAAATGCTCTATGTAGTTGACACTATAAGGACAGGTTTTAGTGCATGCCAATGTTAAAAACCGTTGCAAGTAATCAAAATGTCCACCTTTAGCACCGTAGCACCGTCATAGTTGAGTGATAAATAATGACAAATGTGAAGAGAGGAACGTTTTGTCCTTTGTTAAAAGTTATAGAATGATCTACCCATGCCACTATATGCAAGGATAGAGATACATAAATAATGGCTCCAATGTTTACACAGTGATAGATGATGGGGTGCGAGGAAATTAATTAATGTCACCGGATTACGAGAAAACTGCAAACGTTGTCGCCATTTACTGCGTTTGAATGAGATACGCTGTCAAGGAACGTCAAGAATAGTGACATTTTTCGGCAAGTGGAAGCCACTTGCCGAAAAATGTTCAGGAGTCACTAGTGATGCTGCATAATGTTTCTGGATGGCAGAGACACTGTGAGTTCATTGCAAATAGTTATTACTTGTTATCTTTATATTTCTAGACAATGTAATTCATNATTACGAGAAAACTGCAAACGTTGTCGCCATTTACTGCGTTTGAATGAGATACGCTGTCAAGGAACGTCAAGAATACTGACATTTTTCGGCAAGTGGAAGCCACTTGCCGAAAAATGTTCAGGAGTCACTAGTGATGCTGCATAATGTTTCTGGATGGTAGAGACACTGTGAGTTCATTGCAAATAGTTATTACTTGTTATCTTTATATTTCTAGACAATGTAATTCATTTTTTGCGGAGTTAACATGATAATTAATACAATAAAGTAGTATTGCTATGCTTTAGTTCTAGTTCTTAGTCAGTGGTGGATTAAAAAAATTTATTTAACACTGATGTAAGCACTAAATTCAAGTAAGTCAGCAACATCACAGAACAGAGTGCCAATCTGTAGCTACGGATTCCATTAGAGTGGATTCACAGGCGGTCACAATCGCACGCCTCATGACATCCAGTGTATGTGGCTTTGTAGGTTCCACACGGTTCTTCACAGTTCCCCACAGATAAAAACCAAATGGTGTTAAATCAAGAAATTTGGGTGGATACTCAATACTTCCTCTTCAGTGTATCCACCTCTCAGCAATAGTTTTAATCCAGAAGCGACCGTGCGTCTTGATGGTAAATTGAACGTATGAAATGCAGAAAGCTATTTAGTTCAACTCAGCACGTGGATAGAGTACAAAAAGCGGCGTCATCAGCTTTGTCTAAAGGAAAAGATAAATTTTTTTATGTTCTGGAGATTGCATTTTTAACATGAGTTCGTGGTATCATATAAATAAGTGGTGCGTCAACGTTTAAGTACGCATTTATATTACCAATCATAACACGATGTATAATTTCACATACAGAATATTGTGTCCGCGGGACGTCAGCTTATCGTTATCACACAACCGTATTTTCTACTAGCTGAACTACCTGGTATAGTAGGGTAATAATATATACTGCACACGACAACGTTTTAAGGAATTCGGACCCAGTAAGGTCCCAGATATTCGCGATTGGCTTTTATGATTTTCCATCACAAAAAGGGGCTGGAGCCTACTTTGGTATACACGGTACTTTTAGTTGGGCACTTAAACGCATCCCTGCCAATTTTGTTCCAGATCCATCAATTTATGTAGATTATAGATAAAGGCANCTAGTTGGGCACTTAAACGCATCCCTGCCAATTTTGTTCCAGATCCATCAATTTATGTAGATTATAGATAAAGGCACTACAGCACAACTCCAACTTAGGGGTTTTGGTAGTGTTAGGGCCCAGTGCGGCCCGGAGACCATTTTGATATATGTAGTATTTAAGTCGGGTACTAAAGTGCGACCTTTACAAACTTGGCCCCGATCCTTCGAAAGGTGTAGAATTGAGGTACACAACGCCATTAGATGGATTCTGGGGTGTTGAAGCATGTACCTAAACAATTTGGTTAAGGTTCGTCGAACAGTGTGGAACTGTTTAAGGAACAGAAATTGGCGCAAAGATAAAAATTTTGTTTATATATGTATATATATGAAATTATTGTACGGAGTCTTCACTTTAGTTTAGAAGACTGTACGTGATGTGTACTTAGATCACCCATATGTTCAATAACATAGTAACATGTGTTTATTTACGTGTAAATATGTGTTTATCCAGTCGGTAAATCCATTATTTATCCCTCTCAAGAGCTGAATGGCAACACTACATATGTTCAAAATCTTGTCCCTCTAATTTTTTTGAGCGGTGTATATAAATATATAAAATTCACCACATATCGGTGTTATTTGACAAACGTTTAACGTTTTATACACTGGCCTGGCTTCGTTGTGTAAATTCTCATTAGATTGAAGCGTTGCCAGGCTCTACAAACAACAGACTTTGCCACACTGAGTTCTCCAGATACTGCACGGATGGTCCAGCCTTCCTGCAACAATGTGACTGCTGGAACAGTTTCCACCTGCGTCAGGTACTGCATGTTGACCGAATCAATGTACACACAGGTGAACACGTCACGTACGGGCACTAAACGTTTGTGTACAGCAACGTGATTCGTTGGTCGTCCACTTTACTTGTTGACGTCTGTCTACATTTTGCAATATGGTATAGACCCCAAGACGTCAAACGTTGGTAAGATGGATAATTTCCCTTCGTGAAGCATGTTCAAACAATAAAACATAGAATGTTTTTCTTATACAGTAACCTGTTAAATATTACCTGCGAACAAAGTCTTGTCCCCATAATTCTTTTGAACAGTGTATATATTTACATATTCTAAAAATTAGCAGTATTAGCGCGTTCAATTACCACTTTGTAAAGCTGTTGAAATAAAAAACAACAAAAAACTAACGTCCAAAACTAATTTTTAAAATTTATTTATGTATTTTATACAACGAAAATAATACAAAAATTATCCGGTNAACTAACGTCCAAAACTAATTTTTAAAATTTATTTATGTATTTTATACAACGAAAATAATACAAAAATTATCCGGTAATGTTCTACTATGAAACCATTACTGCAAGATATTTTACAATAACACCTTTCAGCATTATTGTAGTTGTTAGCTTACCAGTTTACGTAAACAAGTTTTACCCAAAAACGGCATAACTGTGTAAAAATAAACAATGTACTAGAAGTAAATTCAAACAGTTGTTTACTACCTGTGCTGAATATAAATTTTCCACGGTTCAAATAGACTTATTCAGGCGAAAGTCATGTTTCTTCTTAATAACACCATAAGCTGAAGCGTCATCTCAGTTGATAGTTATCTGTGATCCTACACAAGGCGGAAATTTGAAATGATTCAGTAGTGGATGGGAATGGTGCTTATTGTAAACTTGGATCACGTTGTCAAATCACATCTCTGTTACCGGTGTAATTCCGTTGGAACGATGGCTTTGGGCAATCAAGCAAATATCCCTCTTTGTCTATGTCTGTGAATTTATACCTAAAAATTTAACTTTGTAAATGTTTTTTTATTTGTTGGTAAATTCATAAGATTGTCTATATACAAGCAAGCTACAAAGAAAACATCAATTGAAAAAAAAGTAGCAAAATCTAACATACTCATAGCATTGAAAGTTTATTTGAAATTAGAGTTGACTTAATCTCCATCAGTAGTGTTAATTTTCGGTTCATACGTAAACAGTGGGGAATGTAGACTAACACGAGCCTACGAATGCCATCGAGGAAAGACAGCTGCATGTTATTACCATTCTTTTTCCCCACACTTCCTTCTGTTGATGCCAACAAACCTTAAGTTAAGAGAGAGTAAATATTTATAGAAAATATTTGTCCTTAAGAAATCCGACGGATCTGGGCGCAGCGCAGCACCTTGCCTCGTTATTGTTTTTCGGTGCTAGCGATCGCTTAAACAATCAGTCACGTATTTACTCTTACATTAAATATTTTCCAGCTAAATGATGTTTTACTGCGTGTCGTCCATGTACTGAGGAAACAGAGAATTACGTGATTTATTATCGGTGTGTATTGAAGAAAGAGCAAAGATGGAACTACATTGNTCTCGGTGTGTATTGAAGAAAAATCAAAGATGGAATCACGTTGACAAATAACACGACCTGCACGGAAGGCAATGGGTACTTAAGGCTCTAATATCTTACTACGTACAATATTGGAAATAAGTTTCTTTCCTGTGGAACACGCCCGCGGACGCTGATTCGGAGAATAAAGAAGCCCGGACGCTTTTCTCTGGAACATTTTACCGTCTTTGCATAAAGACCGATACCACGTCACTATCTTAAGGAGACGAAATTGTGTTTTGTAAACCAAGATGTCTTCTTTTGAATGCCTTATCAGTGTTTTCATGTAAATACAGGTCGAATAGGTGTCTTTATGAACGATAGTGGAAAGAAAATTATCGAAGTATTAGGTTTAATACAACAAACGCATACTAGTAAGAAAATTGCATATTAAAATGCTATGAAAACGATGAATCTCACACAATATATATTTCCGCCCAAATAAACGGCATCTAGAAAATATTTATTGATGACATATATTTTTTAAATTTCTAGTGATACTCTTAGAAATTTCATACCAAAGAAACCACGCTACAGAAGAGAGACACTGCTAAAAATTTTGTGCTGCTGTCTTGTAATGCTGAAAACGAACGAGGACCATGTTAAAACTTGTATAAAAGACGTTTAAAACTCCGTTGTAAATTTATTTTAAAAGTATTCTACTCAAACATGTTATTATACAAATAACTCAAGTAATATAAAATTAAACATGTTAAAATACTCTATGACACAATACAAACTGTATTAAGCAGGAGAATGTTGATTTCAGAACAAAGGCCGCAACATTGCTAATGCAGCCGTAATTATATACCTTACAGAAAACCACATAATAACATTATGAATGACTTGTATTTGAGGCCGCGTTGGCTGAGCGCAGGTTCAATTCCCGGCCAGGTCATTCCCGAATTTTCGCAAGTGGGAATCGTGCTGGACGATGCTACTTGTTGGAGGGTTTTCTAGGAGATCTCCCGTTCTCCCCACCCCGGCATTTTGGAACTGCTCCGTTCTCACCTCATTTCACACTCATCGGCTATCGAGATCTAGTTGTTAGGAACCGCCAAAGTCTTCTATCCACAACTTGCCGTTTTAACTGGCGTTATCATAAATACATCTTTAATCAAGTTAAAATCAAATGAAATGAGTCCAGGAGATTTTTTTTCAGTTGGCAAGACTTCGGGTCGTCGTTAATTTTTCTTGCCGAATCAGTATCGGAATGATCCTGCGCCAACTCTGTTATCAGTAGAACCTGTCATCGTGTGATGATGGCGTAGCGGCTAGAGCTCTNTCGGAATGATCCTGCGCCAACTCTGTTATCAGTAGAACCTGTCATCGTGTGATGATGGCGTAGCGGCTAGAGCTCTCGACTCACACCTAGGCGAAACAGGTTCGATTCTTGGCGGCGTCACTTCAAAATTTTTAAACGTGAAAATTGTGCCGAATCGTGCCGCTTGTCTGCGGGGTTTCTTGGGGAACACTTATTTCCCCCGCCCTTGAATTCCATATCATTCTATCAAGACCTACATTTTTAAAGCCGTCCAAAACAATACTTAATTGAAAATGTGTCCAAATGTCTCTTACAAACGCCACAGTCGAAAACGACAACCAAACACAGCCCCTGAGGATCATACTTGGAAAATTTACGGTCGTTTGTGACGAACTATTTATATTTCATCCACAGTTTGATATTTGTAAACGTCTGTCAGTTTATTGGCTTTCTATGATGTTGTCATGGTTACTGATGTGTTAAAGGAAGTAAATAATGAAGTTGGCGAAAGTTTACTCAGAAGATAGGTAAAAAGAAATAACTATTATGCTATTCGAGTGAAGTATAAAATTAAGTGGTTTAATGTTTGTTGCAGGCCCACGTCTCAATAATAATCAGTTAACTGAGCACTTTTGAAATATCTTCTTACGATATATTTTCTTCTCATTTTCTATCGTTCGGTTATACGTACGTTTAACTCTGTCACGAGCCAGATATCCTTTTCCACTTATCATCCAGGATAAATGGTCATGTTGGTAGGAAAAAAAAAATATGATACTAAATCACAAGGTTTTATTATAAAGAGTATAAAACAGGAAACNAAATGGTCATGTTGGTAGGAAAAAAAAAATATGATACTAAATCACAAGGTTTTATTATAAAGAGTATAAAACAGGAAACTCCTACGTCCTTCGCGATATATTTAAATCTTACACTTGCAATGCAACGCCGGAACTAAAAAACTTTTCATATTTATTCGCTACCAACTGCGAGTTTGCATGCGAGTGTGTAAAATATACGCTGTTCACGGCAAACTGATGGCTTTTTTAAGTCCTGCTTAAGATCTTCTTATATGCACGTTGTGCATTATTCCGCGTTATGTAACATTAACACTGACATTCGCCTCAGCACTTTATTCATGCATCCGACAAGTGAAACTGTGAAATTATTAGAAAATTAATATAACACAATTGTGATAAATTTTACACTTAAGTGCATTGAAAAAAAAATAAAACAAACGAAATAATTTAAGTTATTACAAATGGTTACCTGAGACTTTTATTTCAACGTTAAGACATAGAAATACCTTAACGTTACCAACTTTACTGGGCCCATATCATACAGTACGGCTATTAAAATACCTGCAAGAAGAAGCAGTGGCATTTTCTGAGGTTGATTTCAGAAGTGCTCGCTATACCGTGAACAGCCTTTTTAACTTGTATATAAATATAGACAGTGTTTTTTTTTTGCAAAGTTTTATTTCAACATTGCTCACTTTGCCGTTAACCGCCTCTAGTAAGGTTCAAGTGTTTCCTCCTCGGGGTAAACCAGGATCTCACGGAGGTAATGAAAGGGGATGCGGGTTAAAGCGACCCCCCGGAGCAAGGTCGCCCTCGCTAATGCTGCAATCCTTGCCGGGCATACGTACGAAGTTTTGTCGTTGACCCAAAAACACAGAGGAGTGCGCCTGCGGCATCTGGCGGGACCTTCAGAGAGAGGTCACGCGTGCAAGTGTGCGGCAGGTCAGGGCACAGGATGCCAAATACGTCTGCCCGATNAAATATTTTCCAGCTAAATGATGTTTTACTGCGTGTCGTCCATGTACTGAGGAAACAGAGAATTACGTGATTTATTATCGGTGTGTATTGAAGAAAGAGCAAAGATGGAACTACATTGACAAATAACACGACCTGCACGGAAGGCAATGAGTACTTTAGGCTCTGATATCTTACTACGTGCAATATAGGAAATAAGTTTATTTCCTGTGAAACACGCCCATCAATGCTGATTCGGAGAATAAAGAAGTCCGGATGCTTTTCTCTGGAACATTTTACCGTCTTTGCATAAATACCGATACCACATAACTATCTTAAGGAGGCGAAATGGTGTTTTGCAAACCAAGATGTCTTCTTTTGAATGCCTTATCAGTGTTTTCATGTAAATACAGGTCAAATAGGTGTCTTTATGAACGATAGTGGAAAGGAAATTATCGAAGTATTGGGTTTAATACAAGCAAACGCATACCAGTAAGAAAAATGCATATTAAAATGCTATGAAAATGATATATCTTACAAAATATAATATTTTCGCCGAAATAAACGGTATCTAGAAAATATTTATTGACGACATGTATTTTTAATTTTGTAGTGATACTCTTAGAAATTTCGTACCAAAGTAACCACGATACAGAAGAGAGAAACTGCTAGAAATTTTGTGCTGCTGTCCTGTAATGCTGAAAACAAACGAGGACCATGTTAAACCTTGTATAAAAGACGTAAAAAACTCCGTTGTAAATTTATTTTTAAAGTATTCTACTCAAATATGTTAATATACAAATAACTCAATTAATATATAATTAAACATGTTAAAATACTGTATGACACAATACACTCTGTATTAAGCAGGAGAATATTGATTTCAGAACAAAGGCCGCAACATTGCTAAGGCAGCCGTAATTATATACCTTACAGAACACCACATAATAACATTATGAATGACTTGTCTTTGAGGCAGCGTTGGCTGAGCGGGTTCAATTCCTTGCCAGGTCACTCCCGAATTTTTGCAAGTGGGAATCGTGCCGGACGATGCTACTTGTTGGTTGGTTTTCCAGGAGATCTGCCGTTCTATCCGCCCCTGCATTCCGGAACTGCTCCATTCCCGCCTCAGTTCACACTCATTGGCTCTCAAGATCTCGTTGTTAAGAACCGCCCAAATCTTCTATCCACAACTTGTCGTTTTAACTGGCGTTGCCATAAAGAAATCTTTAAGCAATTTAAAATTAAAGAAAATGAGTCCAGGAGATTTTTTTTCATTTGGCAAGACTTAATGTTGTTGATTTTTCTTGCTGAATAAGTAACGGAATGATCCTGCGCCAACTCTGTTATCAGTAGAACCTGTCATCGTGTGATGATGGCGTAGCGGCTAGAGCTCTCGCCTCACACCTAGGCGAAACGGGTTCGATTTCTGGCGGCGTCACTCCAGAATTTTCAAACATGGAAATTGTGCTGGATAGTGCCGCTTGTCTGCGGGTTTTCCTTGGGGAACACCCATTTCCCCCGCCTTTGAATTCAACATTTTTCTATCAAGACCTACATGTTTAAAGCCGTCCAAACCAATTCTTAACTAAACACGTGTCCAAATGTCTCTTATAAACGCCACAGTAGAAAACGACAACCAAACACAGCCACTGAGGATCATGCTTGAGAAGTATAGGGTCGTTTGTGAAGAACTATTTATATTTCATCCACAGGTTGATATTTGGAAACGTCTGTCAGTTTATTGGCTTTCTGTGATGTTGACATGGTTACTGGTGTGTTAAAGTAAGTAAATAATGAAGTTGGCGAAATTTTAGTCAGAGGATAGGTAAAAAGAAATAACCATTATGCTATTCGAGTAAAGTATAAAAGGAAGTGGTTTAGTTTTTGTTGGAAGCTCACATCTCAATAATAATCAGTTAATTGAGCACATTTGAAGTATCTTCTTACGATCTATTTTCTTCTCATTTTCTATCGTTCGGTTATATGTACGTTTAACTCTGTCACGAGCCAGATACCCTTTTCCACTTATCATCCAGGATAAATTGTCATGTTGATAGGAAAGTAAATGTGATACTAAATCGCAAGATTTTATTATAAAGAGTATAAAACAGGAAACTCCTACATCCTTCACGATAAATTTAAATCTTACACTTGCAATGCAACGCCGGAACTAAAAAACTTTTCATATTTATTCTCTACCAACTGCGAGCTTGCATGCGAGTGTGTAAAATATACGCTGTTCACGGTAAACTGATGGCTTTTTTAAGTCCTGCTTATGATATGCTTAATGCACGTTGCGCATTATTCCGCGTTATGTAACATAACACTGACATTCGCCTCAGCACTTTATTCATGCATCTGACAAGTGAAACTGTGAAATTATTAGAAAATTAATATAACACAATTGTAAAAATTTTTACACTTAAGTGCACTGAAAAAAAATAAAGCGAACGAAATAATTTAAGTTATCACAAATGGTTACCTGATNAATTTTACACTTAAGTGCATTGAAAAAAAAATAAAACAAACGAAATAATTTAAGTTATTACAAATGGTTACCTGATACTTTTATTTCAACGTTAAGACATAGAAATACCTTAACGTTACCAACTTTACTGGGCCCATATCATACAGTACGGCTATTAAATGACCTGCAAGAAGAAGCAGTGGCATTTTCTGAGGTTGATTTCAGAAGTGCTCACTATACCGTGAACAGCCTTTTTAACTTGTATATAAATATAGACAGTGTTTTTTTTTTTGCAAATTTTTATTTCAACATTGCTCACTTTGCCGTTAACCGCCTCTAGTAAGGTTCAAGTGTTTCCTCCTCGGTGTAAACCAGGATCTCACGGAGGTAATGAAAGGGGATGCGGGTTAAAGCGACCCCCCGGAGCAAGGTCGCCCTCGCTAATGCTGCAATCCTTGCCGGGCATACGTACGAAGTTTTGTCGTTGACCCAAAAACACAGAGGAGTGCGCCTGCGGCATCTGGCGGGACCTTCAGAGAGAGGTCACGCGTGCAAGTGTGCGGCAGGTCAGGGCACAGGATGCCAAATACGTCTGCCCGATTAAACTGCCGAGCGCCCCTGGCACGAGTACGACTTCACAGGACCCACTCCTGTTGGCCTCCCAGGATCCACTGCACTGCGGGGATCTCACAACGGCCAGACCATAGCTTTACAGATGGCGACAATTTATAAAAAATATTGTAACAGACGCGCTCTTGTACATATTACTTTATTTTCTTGATACTCTTAAGGATGATGTTTTTTGAAGTTAAATGGCAGTGGTGCAGTAAAACCGGATAAGATATTTTCTTAAGGAAACGTTTGACGTGAGCCGTGCTTGTTTGCGTGTCAATCAATCAATTTACTACTAAATGCCCAACTGCTGAAAAATATATTTCAATTTATGTATTAATTGAATTAAAATCTTTCCATCAATTCATAAATTTCAAGGAATAAATAAATTTTGCAAACACGCTGCAAGTGAATTTTTATATCTCAAGTAAAAATATTTTAAGAGTAAATTTAGAACTATAAAAATATGACAAGATATAAATTATTTATTTTGATAATTTCAACTAAAGAAACCTAATAATAAAGTTTTTAAAAATTTGTCATACCAATTAACAAAAGAATTACGATGTGAGAAAATGACACCCTGCTGGGCTTGAAACCACATATTTCTTTCGAACATGAAATTTTCAAATCTTTGGTATAACGACTACTGCACAAAACCTCATACGCAATAAAGCCACCAATTCCCATAATTCCAAAAATATTGAAATATTTAATAGAGTTCCAGTTAACCTGTTCACTTATTACTTATATTTAAAAATTTTCGTATTCTGTAATATGTATATATACACACGTACATACATATGTACCTATATTCCATAGTAACGGAAATAAAGTTTTTTAATTGTAATTAATCATTTTATTGGAAACACTTTTTAAATTACTAAAACATAATAAACAATTCTCATTTATAAAAATAGGGAGATACTCAGTTCAGTAAATCAACAAATGCCTCGAGTTATTTATTCATAACCAACGCAATAATGGTAGAAATTTAGTTTTTCAATGCAGATGTTAATTAGTTATACAATTTGTTTTTGTTGCTCGCAATACCTGATTATTTCCTGTGATAGTTTTCATTTTCTTCTTACTCGTGATTAATTCCCTTATCTAATATTTCATTGTTTAATTTATTGCTCATACTCCTTGTTAAATATCTGTGCATTTACTCGGTTTTATTTTTCACATTGCTTGTCATGTATTTCAAAAATTCTTAACCTGTTTTTATATATTTTATTCTACGCACTCAGAAACCTTCTTTCTTTCTTTATGGCAGGATTATAGTTCCAGTTTGACACGCCTTTTAAAAGGATATCTCTGTTTGTTGAATAAATTATTGTAAACCTAAAAAAGCAAAGGACAGTTGGTTATGTTGTGCGATATGTAGATATATATGTCTAAGCTATAAAGCTAAACGAGGATTCACAAAAAAAAATTACGTATATACTTAATTCTGACATGAGTGTAAAATTCTTATTTTTTATTTCTTCTTAATGCAGTTACTCATTTGCGGGTTTTGCAATAACTGCAGTCCCTGAACTCTGTCATTGGAGATCAGCGTGAGTGTAATTGTCAGATAACTGCACTTCTTCCCATCCTGCACTACGGTGAAACGGGTTCGATTCCCGGCGGGATAACCAAAAATTTTTGCATATGTTAAACGTGGCGGACGATGCCATTTTTCAGTGAGCTTTCTTGGTGTATTTAAGTTGCCCCACTTTTGCAGTCCATCGCGGCTCTGCACCTCACGTCACACCCATTGGCGCTGAAGACCTTGGCAGTTAAAAACTATCAGAATCTCTGTCTGTATTTCACACAGAAGAGACTCGTGGCAGCAAGGTGTAGTAGTGTGAGNGGGGGGGGGGGGGAGGACCAGGGAACTACCCTTTTCATAAATTTTTTTCTCTGTACCATGTAAAAAAAATCGTACCATGGTAAGTGATTTCTTTCCCTGAATATTAATAATGCGTGATGACTAACGAGACGGATTGTCCCCATGTACAAATCGCAACAACGAATCTTGATGGCTACTTAACAGCCTAGAAAACCCACGAAGACACAGACGACGAAAATGTACACCAAAAAATATATCGTTTCAACTAACTTATTCCCATCTGATAAGTATTGCATATACATAGCATTTTAACCTAATATACCCACAGTATTCGTACTTTTACTATCATAAACGACATATAAAAAATTTAAATCTTTTTAAATGATAAGCATTTTATTTTACGTTTAAATAATTTATCATATAGTTTTGTTAATATCAAATCTCCAAAGGTCTGGAATTCACTAAAAAAAGTCCACCCGTCTCAGCAAAATGTTTGATTCTTACCTTGAGGTGCAGTATCTCAAAATCCCGCCCAACAGACCGCCTTGAGCTGTCCGTCGCCCCACCAACTGTCTGAAGTGTTCCTTGGCCTACGTCATTCCGATAACTCTCTCCCTGCAGGTCTGCCACCCGCAATGCTAACCCTCGGGAAGCCGTCTGGATACCTGGCAGGTTGTATCCCCCTTCGCCCTACCTGGGACGCTCCAGACCTTCCAGAACTGTAATCCGGACACTGATGGTCCCACCTGGCTTGCCAAAACACGTCACCTCTGCGGTTTACCAGAATTTTCCGATGTTCTTCCATTGTTTAAAAGTAGGTATTCAGTTTCAGGAAGAAGAGTAAATTCTCTAGAGCTGCAGATTTTTAAAACGCTACAATTTCAGCATAACTCTAATAAAGGCATGCGGCTACATTTAAAAAATGTTCATAGCATAATTTTTTAATAATAATAATAGAAATACAGTTTCTTTAACTTTACATAATTCGTTCACCTAAGCCACACTGAGGAGCCAAAAAAACTGGTACACCTCCGAGCACGCAGAAGTGCCGCAAGACGACGTGGCATGGACTCGACTAATGTCTGATGGTATGCAGGAGGAAATTCACACCATGAATCCTGCAGGGCGGTCCACAATTCCAATCTGCGCCAATTTGAGAAAGGGTTGCACGTCTGTCACGTTTAGTGATTCTCATCAGTCGTCGTTTGTCCTGTTCTTTCACGATCTTTTCCCAGCCACAGCGATGTCGAATATGTGATGTTTAATTGGATTCCCGATATTCACGGTACACTTGTGAAATAGTCGTACGCGAAAATCCAAAATTTATCGCCACCTTTGAGATGCTATGTCCCATTGTCCCATCTCTCGTGCGCCGACTATAACACGACGTTCAAACTCACTTAAATCTTAATAACTGGCCATTGTAGCAGCAGTAACTGATCTAGCTGCTGACCTCAACGCGTTACTCTGATTGGTTCCATACCTCTTTTATTTGCATACGTACGCCTTTACCCGTTTTTTGGCTCTTCAGTGTAATTGCAGAAGATAAACTACATTGACATGTTTAACAAACGCCAGTTTCATTTCAAAGGACGTTACAAGAACCAATATTAAATTTTTCCTATAAAAATTGTAGATTTCAATTATAAGACTTGTTCAGCATTTCTTTGGGTTAAATAATTGTACATGTTCTGAACCATTGTATTATTATAGTAATTGCATCAGTTTACTTTAGCTGGCACTTCTAAGTTTAAAAAGTGGGTGTTAAAATATGATTAGCACAGGAGTTTCAGAAAGCATAATTCATACCTACTGATTCATCATGCGAGATCATTACTACACGCGCATGTAGCAGAAGCTTGCAAATATTGGCTAATTTGTGTAGTTTGTTGGAGCTAATTAATTTTCTATTTCAATCAATTTTCTCTATTGTATTAATATTTATAACTACTAGCCAGATTTATTGTTTTAATTTTCACATTTAAATAATACACATGTAGTTCATATAATTAACTTATGAATTATTTGGAGCGATGAGTGTAGGCCTACCTCAAAGTGGGAGGAAATTCACCGAAATACTCTTCGAGCGTGTGCGAAATATAGGCACCCTTTATCACTGAACAGTGACGTGGACTCAGACCCTGAGATGGAACAAATATGGAATGCAAAGGTAATGGAAGTGGGAATACCACGAATAAACATGCCAGACAATGGCAACGTCTGTTACGATTTCCTTTTACACATTAAAATTGTGACCAATCGAGAATAGAAACATTATTTTCTATTAAATATAAAATCAGCTTTAATAACTAAAAAAAAAACAGATGTTATTGTCGTAAAATATAAATATTCCGTTGTCTACATCGTGTTGTAATTGGTGGGAGTGGTGACTTGGAACCGGATTGTTAAATAGCACTTTTTTTTAACAAATACGTTCTTACAAAAATGGAAATGTAGGCGATATCATATTTCGTAGCACAAGGTCTTGTTTGTTTTGAACCACGAAAATCGATAAAAAATTTCAAAATTCATAATACAATTTTTACAACTTTTCCATGTTAACATGCATTACTGTGGGTGTGATTTCACAAGAAATTTTACTCTTCATCTTATAGAATATATTACCCCAATAATGATTGAATGTTTATATTGGAATGTTTAATCGATTTACTGACATCATTCAGGTCACATGTAAAATGCAATTTATACAAGATACAACTAAAACATTATATTTTAGGACTACCTCAAACAGAAAATTTTGATATCTTACCGTATGTGTCTGTACACATGCGCGTAATTGTACTGTCTTTGCGTGTGTCATGCCCTTAGTAATTACTCTCTCCTGAACAAGATTTATGAGATCTCTGAGCTTATAACTAAACATATTATTACCAATCAAAGTTGTTGCTAATAACTGTCCAAAAAATATTTTTAATTCGAACGCTGTTTAGCAAACAGTTGCGAAATGATGAAATAATCTACTTTATTGCAATATATATTCCCAAATGTTGTGCTAAAACTCAGCGAATTTAGTTTTATTAATAAAAATGATAGCAAAATTTTGAAGATAGGTCAAACGTATGAGGGCTAAATAAAATAGGCTAGCAATGTTGTATGGACTACGGTAATACTTATACGGAAGAAATATTATAAACAGTAAGTCTATTTCAGACGAGGTACAATACTTGCGGCAAGCATATGTGTTTTGCTGGTTATATACATTGAACGTGAAAACTGAAAATAAANGGACGAGGTACAATACTTGCGGCAAGCATATGTGTTTTGCTGGTTATATACATTGAACGTGAAAACTGAAAATAAAAAAGTATTGAGAATAAATGAAAAATTATGTTAGGTAGTAGCCCACTTCTGAGTGTAGAGTTATTTGGGGATATCAGTAATATATTTGGTCAATGAAATGCGAAACGATATTTCAAAGATAATTATTGCAGCGCCAATTGTAAATAGCCTCTAACACGGAAATAAATTACACCACATTCATTAGTACACATCACTTAAATGCTAGTTATGGTATAAGAAGAAATAAAAAAATCAATAATTAAATTATTGTCGTCACAAACCACGTAGATGGTTATGCAAATTTTGTACTGTACAATTAATAATACAATATCATATTAAAAATCGTATTTCTTAACGTTGGAAGGGAATTTTTAGAGATGAAAAATACAAAAAGTATCTATGAACTAAACCAAAATTTACAATGCATATAACGTAATTGTTTTTGGGGAGTAGAAATTATACTACACACTAGAAGTATTCGGTAGTACGTAACCTTTTCATATTCCATTATTTTAAGAACTAACTTTAAAATATCACACACAAAACATCACTGCATTTTGCCAATATCTATGGCCATTGTATTTTTCCACATGCTCTTCCAGGGACATTCTAGTCCTACGCATTATAGTTTATTATTAGATAAAAAATGTTTTATAATTACCACACGCGGAAAAAAATATACACTTCGAAAGCTTACATAACGTTCCTGTATCGCCACTTACAGTCCATAAATATAATTTTCACAAACGCAGCATATTTGTTTTGAACTGAGTTACACTTAAGTGAAAAAAATAACGAAACTGAATGTCATATAAATGCCGTATATAAATTTAGTTTTTCTTACGTTATAAATTTTTTTATTTGTTGTCACATTATAACCCATCTGCGATTAGGTAGCTCACCTTCTGAAAGACGGGAATGAAATTCCCATTAAATAACAATAAAACGTTTGTATAGTCTATTCGCAATTTGCTACACACTTTTTGCATCAAACATTAAAAAAATCATCGCAAGAATGAGGCGTTTTATTATTCCCTAAATATACCATTTATCACAGGCTGGTTATCCTTTATAACCATAGAAGTATCTTATTTTTGGTTGAATATTCCATTGATAATTAACACGAATAAAATGGGGGGAAATTAGGTGCGCTGGTAATGCCTAGTAAGAAATAGTTCTCATAAAATATGAAATTGAACTGAGTGTGCACGAATGTGGTGTGTCGTCCCTTTCGTGTAGTTTTCTAGACTTAGTGAAGCTTTATTTGCATGAAGCGGAGGATTATTCTGAAAGTAGAACTTTAGCAGAGCTTCAGAAAAGTTAGAAGTAGCCATGAATGGACTATAAATGTAAAGTGGTGCAAGTGTATTTCAAAACGTTAGGCAGGTACAAGCTGTTCAAACGATTGAAAATTTACAGCGAAACATAAGTATTAATAACTAATATACACACTAACTCTTACCTTATTCGAGCGAGGTGGCGTAGCGGTAAAGCATTGGCTTCAAATAAAAAAAATTAAAAAAACCCCGCTGGTTCAAATCCTCATTGATTTTGTGTTTCCATTTTTTTATGAATCGCTGAAAGCGAGTTCTCTTACTGTGGGTATGTGGTGGTTGTTGCTAAATAGCGGGGAATGGGTCAGTCGTGACGCAAAGCGAGTTTTTAATTGGGAGGGTGTAATTCGATTGCAGGCCGTCTAAAAATACAATAAAATAGGAGGGTGGGGTTCAGCCGTCTGTTTGACACCATATTGAGAGTATGTTTGCTCTGCCATCCAAACAAAATTGAACTCTGGATCTCCTACATGTATGTTTCAAAAATTATTTCATTAGCGATGATTTTCGAATTTTCTATATTTTTATATCAATCTCTACAGTTTCGTAAATTGTTTCAAACTTAAAATTTCCTCCCGATGTTTTACAATATTCTTTTACTTTGATTTTCTTGTTTAGGTTTGACTGGTGTCACATTCAAGGCCACTGATATCCAGTATGGCAGTTGGGGTAAGTAATTAAATTCGTCTCCTGATTTTCAATTATTCTTACAAATTTTTGAATTTTTTATTCTTTTACGGTTTAAATTTACCTGGGATTAAGGTCCAGGTAATGTTAATTTTACATGGTAGTCTGGTATATTATATAACTGTTCCCCTTGAATTTTTAATTTTTTTAAGAATTGTTACGACTTTGATAAATTTTTTGAGCTCTTGTTGACCTGAGGCGTAACTCAAGGTAACGGAAATCCAATATAATGGCCATAGTCCATAAAAAATTTGCTTTTTTTATAATACATTTTTATGAATTTCCTTCAATTTTCTCGATTTTTTGGGTTTTTAGGTAACTGGGTGTTAAGGTTAAGTTAAAGTTATCCAATATACATACGTTGTTAACAACATAATTAGTTTCTCATTTATTTACTTTATGATCCAATTTTAATGATTTCTCAGATTTTTTTACTATAAGGCAATTCATTCCATACATGTAAACAAACATGGTGGTTGCTCCGAGGTCGTTGACGTGCTCCACACTCCAACTTCATGATACATAGCCCACAAGGAACACTTTCATTCTACTAAAGTTTGATAGCGAAAATAGGGTTAAAAGGCACATATAAACTAATAATGAAATTATACCCATGGAATTATTATATATGATCCACTCTGTATAAATTGATCCTGGCATGTGAAGAAAGTGCTCTAACAAAATTAAATTACCTACATTATTTAAATAAACCAATTCTTTCATTTGCTGTTTTTTCTAAATAACAAACTTAAATTGAAAATTCACTGGATTTTGGTGTAAATACGCGTCGTGAAGTTATGGCCATTATAATGTAGTTGTCCAAAACGGCAGCTGTCAAATTCAACTGAGAGCTCACAATGACGTATCAAATAGCATAGGATATTATTGAAGATGTTATGTTTATAAAATAACTGCTGATATAAGAGCATACTTGAGAGCTCTTTGTCTCGTACATTATTGCTTGTTGATATCCTTAACGTACAAATTAAACAGATTTAAGTTCTTGCGGGCACATTTGTCAATAAACCAGTCCATCTTGTCCTGTCTATAGCCATGAAAATGTTGATTCGAATAATGCAAGGCCGTTTGTTGAAACTTGATGATGTTCCGTAATGACCAAACCCCATAAGCTAGCAAACTTGGATAACGTTTTCTAACAACGATGGAAGTAATTCTTACAAATATCGCTCATGTGCGTTCCCATACCGTCAGCGAGGTAAAAATTAGGGCCCAGTAAATTTATTGTTAAAAATTCTCGCAACCATTTAACAACGTGCTACGTGCTGGATGATATTGGAATTGACCATTAATGTCAAAGAGTTGTAGAAAAATGACTAAATAATAATAGTGAATTACCTCAAATTATTGGTTATCGATGCATTGCTGTGATCAGGCAATAAGAATCATTCATGTGCAACAAATCCACTATTGTAAACACATTAACTGAACGGATTAGAATTTGAGAGTTCAGAGGACAAGTAGATCAAGTTCGTTCTTTATAATTACTCGTAAATTTCATTATGGTAACGATTCTGACAGAAATGTAAATATAATCAATAATGTATTGCAAATGCGAAATATTAATGAAGCTGTAGGCGAAATGTTACCTGCAAAAAGTAATACATAGATGTTTTATAGTTGTGCACTTAACCTTCCAATTGCAACTTTCAATGCAAACTCACAATTTTTTTTCAATTTCAGTTCATATGTTTGAAGGAAAAAAGTCTAAAATTCTTTTAATATATCAGTACCAAAGCATTAAAAGGCTCCTAATTTGAATTTCAAAAGCTAAATGACGAGTCACGGAGGTTTTGATTGCGAGAGGAAACCTCTTCGTAAGTAGTAATCCTTCAGGACGCACACGGACTTAGAGGAAAGGTTCTCTCTCGGCTGTGTGTGAAGGAGGAGAGAAGAGAACGTGAGGAATGAAGGGGTATCGAGAGGTCAAAAGAAGCGAGCAGCACTCAACTCCGGTAAAATATTCACGTCTTTCGCCATGCTCCGCTTTGCCCCTTTGAATAAAAAAAGGCCCAACTAGGCCGCGAGTGGAGACGATGAGCGCCCGCGCTTTTGAAATCCCGGCAGCGAGAAGGCATCGTGGCCAACCTAGCGGAGTTATTAAAAGCGACTCAAGATTATCGCGAGGGGGTACGGGGAGGGGTTGGAGAGACGGCAAGACGCTTGTGGCAGGGGAAAATCCCCTTTAGCGACCGAAACCGACGTCGTTCATCCGCGATGCGTCCCTGCTCGACAATACAACGGGAACAACCGGAGGAGTCTGTTAAAAGGACTTAGCGGTGCTCCAAGTCGCTTCTTGGATACCTCTCGTTCCATCGGGAAACAGGCAGTGCCATGAGAGTTTGCGAATGTCCTAGCATACGACACGTTAATTCGCACAAGATACGTGTTTCGACATCAACACGCCATTGCACTGAAAATACAATTTTGTGATGACCGAATAATGTTGTTTGTGGTGACAATTTTTATTATCAATACCGACACTGCAATAAATTATTGTGGCACAAGTAATGTGTTTGTCATTTTGATTATTATTGCCTACGNAATGTAAATATAATCAATAATGTATTGCAAATGCGAAATATTAATGAAGCTGTAGGCGAAATGTTACCTGCAAAAAATAATACATAGATGTTTTATAGTTGTGCACTTAACCTTCCAATTGCAACTTTCAATGCAAACTCGCAATTTTTTTTTAATTTCAGTTCATATGTTAGATGGAAAAAACTCTAAAATTCTTTTAATATATCAGTACCAAAGCATTAAAAGGCTCCTCATTTGAATTTCAAAAGCTAAATGACGAGTCACGGAGGTTTTGATTGCGAGAGGAAACCTCTTCGTAAGTAGTAATCCTTCAGGACGCACACGGACTTAGAGGAAAGGTTCTCTCTCGGCTGTGTGCGAAGGAGGAGAGAAGAGAACGTGAGGAATGAAGGGGTATCGAGAGGTCAAAAGAAGCGAGCAGCACTCAACTCCGGTAAAATATTCACGTCTTTCGCCATGCTCCGCTTTGCCCCTTTGAATAAAAAAAGGCCCAACTAGGCCGCGAGTGGAGACGATGAGCGCCCGCGCTTTTGAAATCCCGGCAGCGAGAAGGCATCGTGGCCAACCTAGCGGAGTTATTAAAAGCGACTCAAGATTATCGCGAGGGGGTACGGGGAGGGGTTGGAGAGACGGCAAGACGCTTGTGGCAGGGGAAAATCCCCTTTAGCGACCGAAACCGACGTCGTTCATCCGCGATGCGTCCCTGCTCGACAATACAACGGGAACAACCGGAGGAGTCTGTTAAAAGGACTTAGCGGTGCTCCAAGTCGCTTCTTGGATACCTCTCGTTCCATCGGGAAACAGGCAGTGCCATGAGAGTTTGCGAATGTCCTAGCATACGACACGTTAATTCGCACAAGATACGTGTTTCGACATCAACACGCCATTGCACTGAAAATACAATTTTGTGATGACCGAATAATGTTGTTTGTGGTGACAATTTTTGTTATCAATACCGACACTGCAATAAATTATTGTGGCACAAGTAATGTGTTTGTCATTTTGATTATTATTGCCTACGACGAAAGGTACATTCTTGACTTCTGGGATTCAGCTGCGTTGCAGCCGAAGAGTATCTCAACGTTTCGGCACACATTACATTCGCCACCTTCAGGACAAAGCTGGGGAAGTTAGGCGCGAAGAAATTGTTACTAGATTTCTCCGGAGATGTCCGGTAGTTCTCCCGCTGAAATTGTGGCGCGCAGTTAAAATATATTACATATTATATACTGGCGGTGTTTCAAAATATTCAACAAATGAGACGCGTGCTAGAGACTTGTCTATTATTAAGGCATTCGATTTTCTTATGTACATATTATTTATAATTGCGTACTACTTTTTACATGCCTATAATTCTACTGAATTAGCTTGCCAAAGTCAAACGCAAGTCAACGCCAGAGTCTTGGACGCGTTCGATCCTGTTTCTTTGTTCACACTTAAGAACATCTGCTCTGATAACTAAATTAATTCATAATTATAACAATACAATATGGCGGCATGGGAAAGAACGCTTGTGTTTAAGCCCCGGGAAATTTTGTATTTTTCTCTGGCATTCATATTTGTTTTTAGTCGCAACTCTGTTTCACAGCATTGCTAAACCATATTTCTATATATATATATATTTGAATTTTTGTTCCTCTTTTTCTGCTTGTATGAGCTACTTTTTTTTCTCGTAAAAATGCAACCTAAAGAAGTGGACAAGAGGTTGGTCGGACTCGAAAAGCAGGCGTGCCAACAGCTAGGAGATTTTTCGTTGCGACTAAACTCGCTAGCTGGCGAGCCCTCTGAATCTCGGAGCACTGTCGACCAATGTGACACTATCACAAATTTCCGCATGATATGCTTGATTTCAGAAAATATTTCGACTACAACTTTGATGGGCTGCGAAGTGAGCTTCGTCGGCTGCAACGAAAAAGTCAAGCAGACCAGACGAGCATCATGACGACATCGAACAATACAGCAGACGTCAACTGTCTGCCATTGCCCAGCCTAACCGAGTCGGTAAAAGAAGACACTACAGGTGTGGTTCTGCAGTTATTTCGCGAGAAGCTGAAGATGGACACAGACGTAGGTGATGTCGACCGATGCCACGGACTTGGCCGACGACCTAATCGCACCGCAGCTGAGGTTACTCGGGTAGGAAAACGTCCCATTATTGTAAAGTTCGTCAGTTACAAGGATCGTCTACGTGTAAAGAGAACTCAAGTACTCTCCTGCAGTAATCACCGAGTTCTTAACAGCTGAAATACAGCGCATTCTAACAATCGCAAAATTTTTGTTTGATCCGCGTAACTGTTGGACCTTCGACGGGGAAATAGATATCCTACATAACAACGTGCGTACGTCCCCATGCTGAGGGATCTAGAAATGGTTGATTAAAGTGTCGCTTTTCCCACGTGTTCTTCATTTCGGTATGCATATTAGTAATAGCCCTTTCACATTCACATCATATTTCAATTACAGTTTTCAATGTTTGTTTATTGGCCTTACTGTGTGTTTGCGCGTGTGCTTAATTGTGTGTTGTGTGTACCACGTCAGATTCATCCACTGTTCTCATGCATGGTAAGTAAAGTTTTTTCCTACAGAATCGATGCCACTACCTTGTGAACAACAGTTGGTGCCACTGAGTCCCACCTCTAAGTGCTTCCAAGAATTTTGCTTGCTCCTTTTTTCTGGCGAGGAATTTTCTCCCCCCTCCCCATCACCCACCATTACATTTTCACTACCACCACAGCCTACCAGTTTACTGTTACTAAACGTATTCCACCGCCAAGCTCGTAGCTTTCAGAGGGCACATGTCAAAGCTTAGTGTTTAGTTGCTCGCTTTTATACTCTCATGAGATTGAAGCCGTTTTTCATGGTGTTTGCCTTTGCGCTATAATGGTGTCGGAAACGTGGCTGAAGCCAACCCTTCCTACTGCGTCGGTTCAACTACAGGGCTACGTGCTGTTTAAAAACGATAGGGAATGCAAAATAGGTTACGGTGTAACTATATTCATTCGCTACGATTTAAAGACAAAAATATTGTCCTCGTCCTCTGGTGTTTCTTTCGCCAAGCGGAGTATTTAATGTAATAACTCTATGTGTTCGTAAAAAAAATACTGCTAATATTTGTATATAAGCCACCCAAAGTCGGTAATTTCTGTGAGCTTGAAACTGTGTTTATTATGTATCCCAGCAATTATAATTATAGAGTTATAATGGGTGACTTTGATATTGATGTTACCAAAAACGACAGTGATACTTCTTAATTCCTTGGCTTTATTTCTTCTCGCAATCTTTCACTCTGTCCTCTCGATGCGACCTGCCACCTCTCATACCTGTCTTGATGTTATCATTACGTCCATTCCAAACCAAGTAGTGCGCCATGGGCAGTAATCTGTTCCCAGATTGTCAAGCCATGATCTCGCGTATCTTGAGTACTCTGATCGTACTCCTAAGTTCCCAGCTGGAAGGGGAATATATACAAAGATATGAAAAATCTCAAAACGTCTGTTCTGTTAAATAAAGTAGCCTCGTAACTATGGAATGAAATATATTATGCGTTCAGTAGACATGTCCAGGTATTCCATGCGTATTTTATTAATAAGATGCTCTAGTGTCTTCCCCATCACAGATAGTAATGTGATGGGACTGTAGGACTTGCCATGTGTAGGTTTCTTTTCACCTCCCTTGTAAATCACTTTCAGGAGTTCTCTCTTCCGCTAATCAGAGAATGTTCTCTTTTCCAAGCAGTCATTGAATAGGTCCAGCATTAAATTTTTAATTCTTGGATATGCTCGGAGTTGCATTTTCCCATTTAGGGCATCTATCCCAAGAGGTTTCTGTAGTTTCATTGTCCTTATTATTCCGTTCAATTAAAATAAGTTGAAAATTGCACTGTCTACGATATATACTTCATGGTCCATCGTTTGCCTGCTTTTCTTGTGATACTCAGTCTCCCCCATGTGGGTATCATTTGGCAACAAGACTTCCAACATCTGCCGTGCATTTTATTCGAAGGACTGCAACAGGTGACCACCACATTCGAAAGCCGGAAGCTCCTTAGAGCTCCTAATCTTTCCTGCCACCATGTGGTAAACCCGGTCACGTTGGTCTCTGTTTCCCATCTCCGTGAAAAGCTCTCTCCAAGCCGGCTCCCTTTTCTTTTTCAGCATAACCTAATAAACCCTTCTCGCAAAAAATTGTACTGCTCAACAGTCCTTTGCCTTTCTGCTTATATACACAGATGCTTAAAGCATTTTCTCAACTGCTTCACGGTTTAGCGTAGGTTTTCTAATTAATCGTCCTACCAGGGTTGATGGGGCACTTTTCTGGAAACCCCGGGAATTGCTTCCTCACAGGAGTCCAAGAATACCGTTACCATATTATGTGCTCCTTCTATTGACATTGTTTTTCTGTTTTGCCTGTATTCTATGACATTCCTGAGCAGCACTCACAATTAGCTAACTCACATATTGCAGCGTTCAAAATTGATAAGCTTATGAGAAGCAACCTGTCGAAGAGGGGCCAGTTACTTTTGGATGTTACATATCTTGGTCTTGTTGGTATATTTCCCTTACACCTACTCTGAAACTCTCCTGTCCCTTATACGACAAATTGCATGCACTGTTGTCACAGTAACATTGAGATAGAATTCTTTGTCATGGGCTAGCGACAAGCAAGTCGCCTCATGTCCTAGCATGTTAGCCACCTGCAGGTTTCTCGCTATTAGGTACCTATTTACCTCATCTCCTTGTTTGTCTCTCTCTCTGGGGAATACCATATATCTGATTTGCCATTGATATCCGTGCCGTATATAATGCTCTTTCTTCTCTCTAGATTTACCCGGTACAAATTCCCTTTGTGAGATATGTAACTCTATTGGGTCTCGGAGTTAGAAGTAAGATGATAAACTGATCAGACTACCTTCTCCCATTTCCACCTTATTGCATGCATGATGCGAGTTAAAGAGAACTTCTAACTGTGGATAGTTTATCTCTGGGCTACATACCCAGATTCCCACCATTACCTTTTCCAAGTTAAGGTAAAACGGCCTTGAAGAGGTTGTATTTTTCCATTGAGCAGGTAAGGTTCCAGTATCAATACCATATCCAGATGTTGCTCCATTACTACTCTATGCAGTTTAATTGTAGGTACGTCACCTATTTGCCGGTTTATTTCCTCCAACCACAGTGGTGCGCCAAGAACAGTCATACTGGGTTTTTTCGAGCTCCAGTACCAGCATTTTTTGGATGACTGGGCGACCGAACCTTGTTGTTCACCGACCGGGCAAAGAGAGCTGAGACCATTTTGGTGACAGCTATTCGATGTAACCAGATTTTCTATGTTATCCAAGTTCCAAATATTATTTTGTTTTGCCGATCAACTGCAAGCCATAAGACCCCGATGTCTAAGGTGTACATAGTAAAGGTTCGTGTCATACAGGATGCATTCTCTACGTGAGGACATGCACGATACACGAAATGGTAACTTTTTTTTGTGTGTGTTAAGGTTTTCAGCAAATAAATTAAATAAAATGTAATGTTATAAGTGCACCCAGGGCTAGGCTACACCCTAAGAATGACGGCCTTAGTAACTGGTACACACAGGTTCCCATCATCCCCGGATATGACGAGAAATAAGACCCTAGGATTGAGTGTCACTGGAATTCAAGGGCGGGTAGAATGGAGTAGATTGTAGGAGTAAATAGAAAATGTATAATACCTTATTAAAGTTATTGAAAATTTTAGTTTGTTTGAATTAAATTACTTTTCATGTACCTTTAAACTTTTCATAAAAATCGCCCATTCACTAAAATTAAGTTAATTTATAGTCGAGTGTCTTAGGTTGAGCTAAATGTCTCATACATACACCATGAGAGACACTTTTTAATGAACCCCCAATGCCGAACTCTATTATGCATATGTAATTGATCATAAACCAAGCCTTAACTTCAATTTATCATCAATGATGATAGCTATTTCTAATGTTTTTGGACGTTGTGCACTGAATTGCGGGTAGTATGGACGTTGTCTGTGCGAAAAAAACTGAGATCAGTAAATATAATTAATGTAAACAACGCGTATATCTAACAAGGTGCGAGAAGATTTCTGAATAATATTTGGTGCTGTCTGCTATCTGTTCGGCTTGACCTTCGAGTGAATTCACGTTAAAACCCACACTTACTAGCTGCAGGATTAAACCACTCTACACTTACCTGCGATAAGATGCAATGCTGCATTAGATGCACCAGCCGATGTTAATATTTGCTTTTCTATTAATTTTATGCATCACCGAATCGATGAAATTAACAATGTACTGTAGAAGGAGCAAAGTCATAAGATAATTTCTCAGGAATTTCTGGCTACCTTGCGACGGAAAGAAAGTCCTATCAGATCACTTTCCTGTCGTGACTCTGGGTGTGTGGCCGTGTGTGTGTGTGTGTGTCCCATTTCAATTTTGGAAAGCGCCAACTGAATTCCACCAAACATATATATTTCTTAGTAAGGAAACCTGACACTTATAGTTTTCGACCACGTCAGGCACTCACATTGAAAATGACGGTCATTTTGTTAATTAGGATGATATGTCATATCTCGAGAACCATTCAACCTATTTAAACCAAATTTTGATCGCTGGCAGAGCATAGTAGAAGCATTAAATTTTGAATTGAATATTGTTGTTAATATGCAATTTTAGACGATAGCACGAAGTTAAAAAAAAATTCGTATTATATTTTGAAAACTACCAAACAATTCTCACCCAAGTTGGCATGTAAGAAATACTATGACAGGTCAGGTAAAAGTAAGTGATACAACTTCAAAAGGGCAGCCATACAAATAGTTTAGGTTTATTTGGTATATATACTATATCTTTTTTACTCGGTATATTGTAATAACAAAACAATAACAACTGCACTTTGTAGGCTAGTTGTATCAGTAACAATCATAAAATTTGTATATACAAAGCCTCAAATCTATCTCAATTTGTAAGTTTTCCCCACAGTAAAAATAAATTTTTTATGTCACATCTCGGAAAACAATAAACCCATTCTTACCAAATTTGGCTAAGGAGGTGTATGTAGTATTCCATACCTCTAAATACATTTTTAAGTGTAAGAGACACTTATTTCTAGAATAGGCATCATGCAAATTTTGCAAATATAGTTGAAAATGATACGAACACATTTGTATATGCGTATGAAAATAAAAATGCTCTGTTTGGCGAATACAAATTGTTTTTGACAAATATATTATAGTATTTAAATGGTAACTTTCGCAGCCGCTGTCAGGTGAATGCGGAACGCTCTGTCATTGGTTTGACGTCACTAGTCATACGCCAGCGGCCAGCCCCGGCACGTTGCAAACACGCAGCACTAAAATGGAAGGTTACTTCGGGAAAGCGCTGTTGGACAATCTGCCACGAGTATTAACCGATATGGCACGTGATTACTTCTATTCCCAATGTTTTAAGGAACATTAAATAAGATGTGTAAAATTACAAATGTAAGAAAGTGTCTCATACCCCACAGACGAGATCTTCAAAGCGACAGTAGGCCTACATCAAATGTAGAAAAAATTTTGTTCGTTTTATTGAGGTGCGTATTATTCCTATCTATGATTATGTTTACGATCGCTAAGATGCAAAGTTGGAAATTAAAATATGCAATAGGTATAAAATTCACAAGAACAACAAAATTGTAATGAAGGCGACTGCATGTGAGCGTACTGTGTTGTCGCGCGCCATGCTTGATGTCTGTGATAAATTTACTGCATTATTTAGAAATAAAACGTAATGTTGAGAAAGAAGGCTACAAATATTACCGGATTCTTAACCACGTTTCAGTATCCATAAAACGCTTTTTTCGCTTTATAAATGTAATATAACGACCAGTATGGTCGCAGTAGGCCTAAAGCTAGCACGCTAGTCACTACCCGACACCGGCCGGCAAACCTGTATTTCCGTGTTCCACCCCGTTTCTAAACACTATATTTGAGGCCTCAAATATAATGGTTAGAACGAAAAAATTATTTAAATAATAACTTGCTTATCTTATTGTTTCTTATGATTCGGGTAAGTAACAACTTTTATTATTCTGACGCCATGATAACTGTGTCTACACTTTCTTTTTAAAATGTAGGAACTGTAGACAAAAGCTGAAAATATAGATATGGTAGTTTGAGAAACACTTAATACGTGAGATGAGATTAAATACAGCGAAGGAAATCTGTAGTAAAAGCTTAAGAAGTTGTTTAATTCCTCAAAAGCTCTTACTTATGTTTATATAAGGGAAAAGGTTATAAAAGTAACAGAGTTTACTTGTGTAAAACGCGTAGGTCTGTTTAGAGTCAATTTTGTGGACCTAGTCTCGTAATTTTTTGCAACGTCCATCTAAGTAACATAGAAAAAAGGGGTAGTGTTTTGAAAGTAAAATTAAGTTGCTATTTAACTTAAATTGTTAGGGTTATGAAAGCTTACTAGAGACAAAGTAAAACATTTTAAATTGATTACAAAATGTTTCAAAAATACCGCATAATATAAACCAAACCTTTTGCAAGAGCGACTCTGAGTCCCACCCAATTAATTATATGTTAAATTTGTATAGCTTAATATCGTGACATGTTATTATTTAGGCATACAACGCGAATATAGCCTAAAAATTATAGCTGTTCTCTTGAAACAAATGTTAGAAGTTACATTAAGTTAATAAAAAAATTTCTATACCAAATTCCGTTTGTTAGGCCTAACTTGGAATGTATAAACTTACAAAATTTTAAATTTGTATTGTGTTGCTAATTTTTTTTAAACATATTAACATGCCTTTATTATTATGAAATACGTTAACATATTTATTTATGCCTACGTCTACGTCACACACGAGTTACTTAACGCAATGTGGTGTGTATTAAACGACACCATAGTACCGTAATGAAGGTTAGGTCAGATGTTAATAGAAGAAATTAAGAAGTCCAGTGTTAAAACTACCTACATAGGGGAAACACAAACACGTTAGATATAATTACGTACGTCAAAATGGTCGTCTCAAACAAAACCAACTAATTTTGGCGAAACATCTTCAATCTCTTGCCTAACTGCGTTAACCCACGTCTTCATGTTGGTTTCGTTTTTTGTAGCCAAAAAATATTTTATCAGGTGTTTTGCGAGATGTACTTGTACGCTGCGGCACAATAAACCATTTCGATGATTTTGTTGTATTTGACTCTTTGCTTTCTTTTTCAGTTACTTAAAACAATTTTTATTTAACGAAATACATAGCTGAAGTAAATAAACGCGGCGGCCGAGTTTGTATCTGACTTGTGACGTCATGGAGTGGGAAGGCGCGACAGGCGCGTTTTGGCGGGCGTTTCAAACGTAAACCTTTCATTCGATCATAACTTTTTGAAAACGAATTTTTAAAACGTGATACTTTGTAAATAAATTTCTAACACATAAGTGATTGAAAACCACGTGCCAGTAAAAAAATGGGCATTTTGCCTATTGCGGCTATAAAATCCTTTTATCTTAGTGTGCTGTATCAACGCAACTATGTAATCGAGATAAGCTTTACTTTGTTTACTGGCAGTATATAATCATTGAATGTGCTAACACAAATTTAATAGACAAGTCACCAGTTTTAAGCGAATTTTATTTATCAAACCATTTTATTTCACCATTGCTCAAGTGATCAGAAAGTATGATTCATTGACCACTTATCAAATAGAACATATTCACATTTAAACCAAAATTGCAGTAGTTTAAAACCAAACTTTATTAAATTGAATATCTACCCACAAGTTTCTTTACTTCGGAATGTTAAATACTTTGGTTTCATTCTTACACATTTGTCGTCAAAATACGAAAACTTTTTATGAGTCTCGCATGTTAGATATGTACTTGGGTAGCACACAGGTGGATTCAGGATTAAATGAATTACTCGCATTCACAAAAGTTAATAAAGCCGAATTAATAAATTAAATAATTTAAAGTTAAATACAACACCATGGTAAATTATAGCAACTGTTGTGAAGGACTTTGTACCAGTGATAAAGAAATCGTCTAGCAATTTTCTATAAATTTAGCTGATTTCAACACGTTCGTGTTTTATGAAAAAAAAAAAACGATATATTTAGTGATCAGGGGAATTTAATTATGTACACTTAAGAGACACCTTACTTCCTACAGAATGTGAACACGTCATAGCCACAACTAATATTATTTTTAATACGAAATCTATTTCGTGTTTCACATAAATATTTGTTATTACTTAATATCATTTATTTGCTCCAAAGAGAGGCGCCTACGTGACAAAAAAATACAAACTTAAAAAATTTTGTTAAAATTAAGTAAATCTTAATTTCCTTAAACCTATCTTCTTCTGAAGGTCACTGAATGTTAACTGGCGTTACTTGTCCTGAAAACGAAAACTATGGCAACTTTCAACTATTGAGCAGAAATTTTTCGTTATCGTATCGTTTTTCTGTTACAGTGGTATTGGAAATGTGTAATTACAGAAAATTTACAATTAACTAGTTTTTATTACTTTTGTATCTAATTTTCACTGTATGCTATTTCCTGCCTGCAAAATCTTATTTATAAAATACAAATACATATGTTCCTGGCTTTTACAACAAGCAGATAACACACAGTTATAATTACGCATAAAAATATTAAACAAAATTTAAAATGTTAATCTTTCATAATTATACATTGTCAGTAATTACTATGAATACGAGTTTATAACGCGAAAACGAAGGATTCCTGCAAAACGGGTGAAGCCTAAGCTTTAAAAAAATTCTCTGGAACCCAAGATGGTAAGATTTGTCTCTGTAGTTACAAGCTTAGTGGTTGACATATTTATATATTTTAGGTTCGTTAAGAAGTGTAATCACTTTCTTCAACATTTTAAATAGCTAATGAAAAGTCCTTGCAACTAGTCCACGCGTTTTTTTTATTGTAAGATTACACATATTTCAACAACGTAGATAGTTGTTAAACAGCAAGTGTAATTTTTATCTCAAGATACGCCACTTTTACATAGAAATACGGCAAAGCACTCATTATGACCGATTTCCGGATATAAATATTTAAACGGGCAAGAAGAGACGAGTAATAATTTCTCGTGAATTTCCCACTCATAAATTAGCAGTAACGTTGGTAACACTGGCGTGGAGGGAAACAAATGTTTCCGCAGGCACATACATCAAGGGCGCTGCAATATCCTGCGCATTCGCTCGCGAAACAGCGATAGATCACGTCGAGGANCCGCAGGCACATACATCAAGGGCGCTGCAATATCCTGCGCATTCGCTCGCGAAACAGCGATAGATCACGTCGAGGAGACTGCATTTTCCTGGGTATTCGCCGCTGCAGATGAGCGCACTTTGATCGCTGGGATGCCGCATTTCCACCAAACCATCAAGAACTCTTCTCAGTGGAGGCTTCAGCGGTTTTGGCTACCGAACGTAAATTATGCTGGTGAATTAAGGCGCCCGTCTGCCTGCAACGTTTTCTCCTTTTTTTTGGCCAAGAATGTTTACACTGGCACACGCTACAAAAGCACAGCCGCCGCTTGGCGCAGGACTCTAAACTGTCGATCAGAGTTCTCGTGAGTGAGTGAAGGGATTTTGGCGGTTGTTATCATCGATGTGTTGAGAGCTGATGAGGGTGAAGCGAGGTGAGTATGGATCAGTGCCAGAATAAAATGCCGGAAGAAACGGTAGGTCCGCGAGAAATCCCGCCGACCTGCGGCATCGTACAACAATGATTTCCACATGCAAAAATCTGGAAGTGACAAAGTTTTATTAATTCATGTAGCCCTATCTTCCAAAATGGAGGACCAGCAATAATATTCACCTATGACTTTAATACCTACTCTCTTTGCGTTCATCACACAAAATTTGGTTGAAATCGGTTGAATTGTGTCCAATATATGACATATCGCTTCATTATTGAAATGGCAGCCATTTTGAAGCTAAGTGCCCGGCGTGGTTGAAAACTATGAAAGTCAGGTGTTCTCATTTAGTATTGTTTATGTACCGAGTTTGGTGAAATTTGGTTCACGCATTCAGAAATTCGAAGGGTGGGACCAACACACGCACATACTTACACATACACACTTACCCATACACACATGCACATACACACATGCACATACACACAGCCGCACTGAAGGGAAATTGACCTCATAAGCTGCTGACATTCCTAAAAACGCTTTCTTTACAACAAGGCAAATGATGAAGTGGAGTGGCGTGAAGATAAATGTGCGGCTCTTAACGAGGTATTGAGATCTGAATGGAGTAGAGTCAGGTGAAGATGAAGCAGCACCAGAATGTAAGGGCGAACGAAATGGCAGATCCCCGAGAAAATCCGTCGACCAGCGTCGTCAGGCACTATGCGGAAATCCGGCAGTGACCCCGCAGGGAATCAAACCATTTCCGCCTTGGTGGGACGCGAGCAGTCTGACCGCTATTCATCACCACGGCTCCCAAAGGAAATTGTTATTATGCAAATTAAAATTTTTATTTAAACAGCCGTTTTGGGAAAGAGCTTCGACATGCAATTTTAGTTTAATCCATTTGTACACTAAAACTCTGCTACTTACAATGCAAATAAGTCTCTAAATAAGACGACCTTAAAACGAAAACACATCGACATAACCACAAACAGCGTAAATTTGTTTACCTTCCCGACGGAATGCCTATGATGTAAGACAGCTTTGCCACATTTGCAAAATAATTCAACAAATATTTTCTTTACTACAAATAAAACGTTTTTACAGTCAAAAGATTGTAGCGGGGGCCTTTCCAGTTCGTCGTTTATTTTCGTACAGTTAACGCCAAGATCTATCGTTGGCAAATGTACTAACAGACAATAGAACTCCGGAGTGTGTGTAGAAGTCTCTGACGTATTATTTTTCTGACGAAGTACCAAATTGTTAGAAAAATTTTTTTATTAAATATTTTGTGTCTTTATTGGTTTTATTTTTGTGTTTACCACTTGTCGGAGGTTCATCGAGATATATTATGTATCCTTTAAGTCGTTTTCTAATTTCATTATATAGCCCAAGATGTTTATAGCTTAGTAAAAAAATACGCGTCTTAAAGACGAGGGTATGAGCAGCAAAAACACTCCTTGCACAGGACTCATGGCGGCCACAAGTGGATTCTCCATAACTTCCCATCTCTTTGGAGCTCTATCTGTGATGGAAGGCAAGAACTCAAGTTTCAACACTATCGGTAGGTAAAAAAGGCAACCAATTGCAGTTATGAAATTCTATGCTTCAGTTAGACATTCGTTCAATTTATCATTCGTTCTGTTGAACATTCGGTCAGTTGACAATTCGGCCAGTTCAACATTCGGTCAATTGAACATTCAGTTATTTTTACATTTCTTTATTTTAACATTCGGTCAGTTGAAGATCCGATTAGTTTAATATTCGGCCAGTTTAACATTCGATTAGTTTAACCATCACTTCGTAACACCTGGCATTTCGGTAGGCTGAATTTATTTGGTGGCAAATATAGCGTTTTCATTCTGAACATTAAAATTCTCTATGGTGTACTAATTATTTGCTACTGGTTGCCTTGGCAATTTAAATACTTTTCATGGCACTCAATTAATTTGACTGGTCCGTACAAAAAAGTAAGCAGCTCTTAGATGTTATTGGTCAAAGTAAAACTCCAATCAGAATGAGTAGGTCAGTTGAACATTCGGTCAGTTTACACCGATCTCCACATATGCCGCATGCAAACGACCGACGATGTTGATCCACCTGATTGGGCTCGAACTGGCGACACACTAACATACATATTCGATGCCCACCGGTATGTTTNACAGGCAACCATTTTTTTTTTAATCTCAGTGAACTCAATAACTGACCGCTAAAATTCCTGCCACCATATTTTCGGTGTGAGCGCCGACAGTAAAGAGATGCAATAAAATATGTGTTGTGTTGTCGTGTGAGCGTTATTTTGATTAAATTAAATTTTATTTGCCTAAGAAGTCAGTCTAATTGCATTCCGCATTTCCGTAGATTAACAGTGAACGTATGTATACTGTGCATTAAAACCAGCTGTATCCAAATTGTTTGTATACAGACACATTTACTTTCTTCACATTTTTAATTTTGGGGATCACTCAAAATGTTTGCAAAAAAAGAATTTTCATGGTTAAATCAGTCATTAATTATTTTTTTTTAAGATTAAAGAGTAGATAAATGTTTTGCGAATATTTTCTTATAGTATATGTTTTAAGTGTGTTACACGTTGACGGGTGAATCAGAACATGTCAATAACCAATTTTAATGTTAAAAAATAAANATATGTTTTAAGTGTGTTACACGTTGACGGGTGAATCAGAACATGTCAATAACCAATTTTAATGTTAAAAAATAAATTAAAAAACC
Source organism: Clitarchus hookeri (assembly GCA_002778355.1). Taxonomy (NCBI): domain Eukaryota; kingdom Metazoa; phylum Arthropoda; class Insecta; order Phasmatodea; family Phasmatidae; genus Clitarchus; species Clitarchus hookeri. The sequence continues at coordinate 141,460 of NQII01004302.1, read as the reverse complement.
CATACTTGCACCCATTAAAGAAAAAAGCGCAACAATACGCATCAGCAAGATGTGAGAGAGTTGACATAAACTCGCCTAACTGATATCTGGGCAGATCGCCTTTTTGGTCCAGTGGTTGAGGAGGTAGTCGGACATTGGAACCACATGTCATGAGCTTACATATTTTCGATAGATATAAAGGATGGCGCAAGTGAACAACGAGCGTGACCTTGAGTCCTACACATTAATTGATCCCCCGGGCTCCATTATTTCCGGTTTACAATTTAGATCCCAGCAATGTTAACCACAGGTCAAAGTCACCCTTTTTAAAGATTCCGTGAAGGCAATAGAGAAAAATTCTGAAGTTATTAAGGGTTTAGTTTATGACAAGTTGCGGTAAATTTTGTGGTCAGTAAACATGCTGCTGTAACGACCAAAGCGAGACAAAGGAATATTGAGATGTGTTGCACACTCACGCACGGGTGTGTTATTATTGTATTTTTCATTATACAGTAATCTCTAAACGCCAGTGCAAACTTGATGTTGTGATAGTTACAGTTTATCGCATAGTTAAATATAATGGTTGCTATCGCAACACCTGACCTACAATATGTAATTTCAAATTATCTTCTAGCCCAGGCTGCACGAAGCGTCTAGGGAAGATGCATCTAAAGTAGAAAACTTCGAGTTGTTCTTCGAAGAGGTTATTTCGAAAGAATATTAACTGCTGGCCAACTTTGGCTATCTGCGCTCAGCCACTTCAAGAAAAACTGAAATGGTTAAATGAGTACAAGTTTTCCTTTAATTAAAAATGTACACAGGAGTTTCAAGAAAAAATGCTTGTGACGACACGCCGCACAGCGATGGTTCACAAATNTTTAATTAAAAATGTACACAGGAGTTTCAAGAAAAAATGCTTGTGACGACACGCCGCACAGCGATGGTTCACAAATAGCCTGGGAACCCTGACAGCAACTCACTCGTTCGCACCATAAGAAAAAACGTATATAATTATGAATATACAAATATGGCAATGTAAAGATACATAAAAAATTATTATACATAGTTATGTAAAAGTACATAAATGTGTAAATAAATTATTATTTATAATTTATTTTATACATAATTATGTTTATAAACATGGGATAGTGAACATATTTTTATTTTATTAATTTGTATAAACATATGCCTTTAATAATATTTAAATAACGTATCGTTATATAAGTATCTGCGGGTTTTCTTCTGGGGAAAACGAAAATTTGAGTTTTATAAGAGTGTTCCCATATTATTTTACATATTAATTTTATGGTGAAGGACGGTTGGTGTTCGGACACCGTGAGGTGAACATCGGTTTGGAACTCGTCATACCACGAAGATGAATTGAGAACACGAAGGCCTGCCATTGACCTCAACGTTCATGGTGCCAAGACCTACATAATCGCATATTGGTTGTCGCCAGTGCCGATTCTGCAATCGAGTTTTCAACTATGGTCAAAATGCACGTCAACATGTGAGAACGGCTTGTACGGAGAGTCCTTTTCGCGTGATGAAGCAACATGAAATTAGTCTCATGATGTTCGTGCAAGGCGATTCATTGAAAGAACATACGGAGATCTGCAAGAATTCGTCTACTGGGAGTCAGCAAGTGTTGCTGGCAATACCTATGGCAGCACTGATCGGCACCGATTAAACATGCGATTTTGATGAGGCTGTTAATGCTAAAGAAGGAATGAGTGCAGAAGAATGAATTGGTGTAAAATGTACTCTTGCAAGAAATTCGCGTATAGTCGACGAACTTCAAAAGAAACTGCTGTCGGCTCTAAATACTGATTTGCATAAATCTCCTGCTACAAGGAAAAGTAAATTTAACATATAATGCATAACAGGAGGTGAAGTTGACCATGAATAGAGAATTGATGAAAATAAACATGTAGACAGTGACAGTGCTGTAGATGACGATGGCGATTTGTCGATGCACTGACACATCCCTCCAACAGATTTGCTGCAATAAGCGACATGAAGATGGCACAAGACGTCTAGAACACTGGCTACCTATTTCCCGAAGACCAGAATGATCTTATTGATAGACTCAGATATTTGATTGACCTTCAATAACGCCTGTATCTTACGCACATTAACGAGACATCTTTAAACTTTAGTAAACTTAAAGATCAGAGACATATCGCATTATTTGTTTAACTGCTTTGTTCTGAATTATAATTGCAAAGTATTAATAAATTATTCTTACAAAATAGTGTGTATTNTTGCTGCAATAAGCGACATGAAGATGGCACAAGACGTCTAGAACACTGGCTACCTATTTCCCGAAGACCAGAATGAACTTATTGATAGACTCAGATATTTGATTGACCTTCAATAACGCCTGTATCTTACGCACATTAACGAGACATCTTTAAACTTTAGTAAACTTAAAGATCAGAGACATATCGCATATTTGTTTAACTGCTTTGTTCTGAATTATAATTGCAAAGTATTAATAAATTATTCTTACAAAATAGTGTGTATTACTTTATCATTGTGTGTCGTATCCTTTTTTCCGTCACATATTTACCGTTGTACTATGAGCACTCGACTATTATAGGAAATATTTGTATATAGAATGATAATAAAGAGTTTTCATCAAAAATTCATCAATAGTTGACTGCATACAAAACGTTAATTCTGTCAACATGTTTAAATTTTGGAGACAGTTGTTGAATGGTTTTTTTTTAATGTGTAGGGCTATAGACAAACCCCGTTTATTAAATATGAATTGATTACTGATGGAAATATTGCGAAATATTGATAGAAAAAATTGTGAAAGATTTATGGAAGGAATGCGAAATATTGATGAATAATTGATGGAAAGGTTGTGAAATATTTATAGGAAGACTGAAAGATTTATGGAAATATCGATATATTGACGGTAAGATTGCAAAATATTCATGGAAATATTTCAAGATTATGGGAAGATTAAAATATTGATGGAATGATTGAAAGATTAAAGGAAATATTGAGTGATTGATGGAAAGATTGGTGTATGTGGTGATGATTATGGTGCTGATAGTGGTGGTGATTTTGGTGCATATTGTAGTGCTGACTGTGGTTCTGATTGTGGTGCTCACTGTGCTACTGATTCCCGTGTTCATTGATAGAAAGATTGCAAAATTTATAGAAAGGTTGATGCAAAACCAGTTTTAATTTAATAATTTAATATTTTTAGTTGTTAGGAATATTTTGGATTTTATAAAAATTTTAAAATTTATTTTTAGGTTTAAGGTTATCCAATGTCATGGGCACGGGGTCAAGGCCGTAGATGTGAGCTCAGAGTGGATGATATCCAGATCTAACATATTTGTCGGAGTCATCAGTGCCACCTAGGTGTTGAAAATGTAAACAAATTACAAACGTAAACCAATATGGCTGGTGGGGTGCATTCGACAGAATGAGCAAATGTGAGAGGATTGGGGAATGGAATAATAATACCATGAGAAATATTGGAGGGGAGTGAGTCGTCTNTAGTTGTTAGGAATATTTTGGATTTTATAACAATTTTAAAATTTATTTTTAGGTTTAAGGTTATCCAATGTCATGGGCACGGGGTCAAGGCCGTAGATGTGAGCTCAGAGTGGATGATATCCAGATCTAACATATTTGTCGGAGTCTTCAGTGCCACCTAGGTGTTGAAAATGTAAACAAATTACAAACGTAAACCAATATGGCTGGTGGGGTGCATTCGACAGAATGAGCAAATGTGAGAGGATTGGGGAATGGAATAATAATACCATGAGAAATATTGGAGGGGAGTGAGTCGTCTGCTGGACGTTGGTGCAGTGGGAAACCTCCGAAAATGTAAGTTTTTGAAACTAATTTTTCCAGTTATAATTGATTAAAATATTTTTGTCATAATTTTTCTTATTTCTTAGAATATTTTTAGAATTTTTAAGAATTTTTAGTTTTAAGGTCAAAGGACATCTGGTTAAGGTCTAATGTCAAGGTTATCTGGATCCAAAATGGCGGTAGTGGTCAGTTATATAATATCCTCGCTGTCTTTTATGAATAAATTAATTTTTTTTAATGTATTGAGGTTTTTGGTTTAAGGTCATCCAAGATCATGGTTATAGGGTCAAGGTCATGAGTGAATGTCATCAAAATCACCTGGGTCCAACTTGAGGGNTTTATTAATTTTTTTTTATGTATTGAGGTTTTTGGTTTAAGGTCATCCAAGATCATGGTTATAGGGTCAAGGTCATGAGTGAATGTCATCAAAATCACCTGGGTCCAACTTGAGGGTTGGGAGACATCATAACATGGCGGCTGGTCGGCCCCAGTCCCTTGTCCCCTCTAAGCAAAAACATTTGCAATTAATTTTTTTTGTAAAATTATAATTAAATTCTTTAATAATTTTGAAATTACTTTTCATATAATTCATATCCGTTTTTATTAGTTTTCATTTATTTTATTTAGTGCCATTTTTGACATTTTTATGTTCTAAGACAAAGGTAGCCAGGTTAAGGCCAAAGAACAATGTCATTTATACCCAAGATGGTAGTAGTAGTCAGTACTGTATTACACTCGCTGACCTTTATAAATTCATTCCATTTTTACCATTTTTCTTGAGTTTTGGTTTTCAAGGTCAGTCAAGGTCATCCATGGTCATGGTTAAGGTCACCTGGATCCAACATGGTGGTTGGGTGATGTCATGACATGGTGGATTGTCGGTCCCAGTCCCTCATCCCATCTAAGCCCAAATATTTAAAATTCCAATTCAATGAATTTTTAAATTACATTTTTGTATAATTTAAATGCATATTTTGGGACTTTGTATTGTTTTTTTTGGAACTTTTGGGAATTATTTGGGAATTTTTTAGGAATTTATGTGTTCAAGGTCGATTGTCATGGTGGTCAATGTCATATGCCAAAGTTACCTAGATCCAATAAGGCGGACAAGATGAGTGACAACCAAGATGACTGATGGTTAGGTCTGACTCCGGACTCTGGATCCCTTGAATCGGTTTGGCATACCCAATGCCTATAAATCCAATTTGGCCGCCACTGTTAAGCCCTCTAAATCGATCCCTTCAAATTCGTCCGATGGAGCGAAAATTACCATTCTAGTTATCGTTTTTGCAGCTGGAGGGATCGGTGTTTTTTTTTTTTTTAGGGAAAACAGGACATTTTAAGGGAGAANGAGGGAAAAAAGGGGAAATTAAGGAGAAAATGGCCGCCGGTTGTCCGGAATAACAGTGTACAAACATCTCCGACGCTCTGCACCTCACATCATTGTCCAAAGTCATCCAAATAATTCTACTGTCATGCTCCACACAGTACTGAAGTCGAAAAAATTAATTGTTTGTTTGTTTACAGGTGGAGGCTAGCGAGTTGGTATGTAATATACCGATTACCGAAAGTAATTACTTTGTTATTTGGATAATATTGTGGAAGAAGTTCAAACGTTTCAGACAGACAGCAACATTAAGCATCCAGAACATTTAGCGAATGCAGAAAGTTAAGAGTTGGAACGAAGAATTTTTGACCAATTTTGCGATAGTTATGGAAGAAAACTTAGTGTGTGTTGAAGGGTCAGAAATGTTCAGTGGTTCAGTGAAATTTCTTACTACTAAGTAAATATCTCGAGAAGTTGGACGCACCACTAAGGCAAGCATTTGGGTTTTCCCACGAAAATGATGAACCATCATAATTTAAACTAAACAAGTTTTTTAGTTGATGGCTTAGAACAAGGAACAACATATTCTGCTTACTAGTAACGTCCAAACACACTCAGAGGAAGTTTTCATCCAGAAACACATTTCGAAAAATAGCTATGTCATCAACTAGTCAATTGATTCAAAGACAACACTTTTTGTTATTTGTGACAATACCGATGAGCAAACGTGTCCAGATTGTGGCGTAGCTCATGTCCTACACAGATGCCAGATATCTCTCTCAAAGTCGACAGATGAGAGAAGGATGTGCCAGCTATACAACAGTGGATTTGAAATGCTTGCGAATAGGACATGCAGCACTAAACTGTAAAACAAATTTTTTTTTGGTCAAAGGTGCCAACACACGCAATAAATTCATTTGTCACTACTAACAAATTATGACGAGATATACCAAGATAATACACACACTGCTGACCAAGAGCGAGATAGTAGTGGCACTGTCGGTATTTGTATATCATGTGTTTCGGAGGAAGGTGGTCCTGTGACTACTGTTTTGGTGAAGACAGGTCTGATCCATGTGGAAGACAGTGGTAACCAATGTCTGGTTGAGATTGTGTTATTGGGTAATGCATCACAGTCGTTATTAAGAGAAAGGTGTGTGAAATGCCCGCGACTTAAAATACATAAGACATAGTGCGTAACCAAACGGACTCCAGAAAGGCTCTGTTGTGCGAGATAACCTCATCTCACATTCTCGAGTTGCACCTAACACTAGAACTTTGATTATAAATATCATTACTGGCGAATTATCTTCAGCCGAGATTGCTATAATAAACCATGTACATCTGAAATATATTTCCTTAGCCGATCACCAAATTGCTTCAGCTGTCTGTATTTACACTTTGTTGGCAGCATAAATTGTGGCTTATGTCATGACTGGTCGCAAAGTTTAAGGTTAAATGGACGTGTTCGATAGAGAATTCCACCGGGCTGTATCTGGTATTACTCAATGTGTAGGTAGGTGTGAGTCAATTTCCTTATGTGTACGAATGCCTGGCTCTCTGGAAATAGCACCAAAAATGTTTTGGGAGGTAAAAAATGTTCTATCAGTAAAGTTTTTGTCGAGCGAGGATCAACAATACGAGGATCATTTAATAGGTACTCATGTACAAGGTGAATATTGCTTGTTCTGATATGTCATTTCAGATCTTCCAACTCTAATTTGGGTAACATGTCTTCGACAGTATTACGATTTCTTTATGGGCTGGGGCGTTGATTTATAAAGATGACACAGCTTAAACAGCTGTATCAATGCTTAAAGAATGAGTATGAAAACGTGGGTAACATGAAAGGTATCGGACAGTAAACACCCACAAGTTGTGGCTATCATGTTTCACTTACTACAAGTAAGTTTGCTTTGTCGGCATACTTTATTCCTCACCAAGCAGCAATCAAGAAGGAAAATGTTTCTTCAAAAGTAAAGGTTATTAGCATCTGTGGTCACATCCAGAAAGATGTTGTTACAGACCTTGTGGAGTCACCGCTTTGATTGAGATCAACCAATTGAGGAATATATATCAAGGGTGTGGAAACATTATAATAGATCTCTGCCCTCTGTAACCGAACTTAGATTTTGAACATTTCTTCCAGCCAAAGAACATGTCGTTTATTATCATGGCTTCTGTGATGACAGTGAGAAGGTATTTGCTGCAGTAATTTATGCCAGTATAGTTACAACTGATGGTGTAAGTGAGATTTATGTGCTTATCACCAAGTCTAGGGTGGCGCCACTCATCATCCTGTCTGTTCCAAGGTTATAACTTTATACATAACTTTTATAATGAAATCTTTGGCAATATAATAGAGACTGTATGAATCAAAATGGGTTAATCTGGCATTGTATGTCTGGGTAGAATCCACAGTATTCCTAGTCTAGCTACGATTGTCACCACATGCTTTTCAGAAATTTTGCTACCAAGCGGGTTGGTTGCAGAGATCCACAATCCCACTGGCGTTTTTTAAGTGGCTATCTTGAAAACCACTTAGTGTACACAATATAAATTTACCGAGCCATGCTGGTTATAGCAGCTTTGTCAGAGCTGGTTATAATGCATTCTTGCGATGCATTCTTGTGAGAAAGTGTGTCTTCCCGAGGCGAAAACAGTGACGCCCAATGTCTTGGGGGCAAACATTTTATATAGCTGCCCGGTTCTACTGGCAAATCACAGACAACAGAGGACTTGACATGTAATTCCTGTGTCAAGATTGTGCATTCCTTTTTTTTTTTCAGGGATTAGGTTTGATATTTGGAATAGGCGGAACCTTGTTCTAAAATCCATAAAGTCGTTGTGCTACTTTTGGACTAAAAGGTTTTGTCAGGGTGAGTGGGATTCGCCAGATGCCCCAGTGTGTGAAGTAAGTAAACAATCTATCCTGCTTCCAAATCAAAGCAAACTGTCTGAATTGGTCATAATTAAATTTCACACCACCATCTTTCACACCGAGTATCAATCTTACTCTACCTGACACAATAAATAGATTAAATAATTTGTGCTCGTAATTTTTAATATGTTAACTCCTTCACCTGTGTATTGAATGTTTTTAAGGAATTGCATCTTCATCGGCGCTAGTGATGGGTAAACGCGGTTTCTTGCTATTCGTCCAGAGTAGAACATTTTGTAATATTGAAATAAACGTCTGTTTCCTACCCAAGTAAGAATGGAGGTAATACCTTCCACAATGTGCATCTGTGCATGCTAATCTGCATGGTGGCCATGGCTGTCAACCAGGATCTCATGATTGAGCTATCTTCAGCAGTGTTCCTCGCTGAACTGAAGCACTTTGTATCCGTGCTTTCATCAGAATTTAGAAACTACCTGAACTAAGTATTCAAAAATCTATTCAGTGGAGGTCAACAAACAAATTGTNATATACAGTCGGACAATAGAATCAAACTAGTGGAATTTAGAAACTACCTGAACTAAGTATTCAAAAATCTATTCAGTGGAGGTCAACAAACAAATTGTTAGTGAGGCATATCAGAGAGGAATAATGCAGTTTTTTCCCAGTGATGGCCAACGCTTAGGTGGCCTCAGCGAGGCGGTCGTTAAAAGTGTAAAACAACATATTGTATTGTAGCAGGCATGCAACACCATAACTTTGAAAAACTGGGAAACCTGTCTGCACATACAAGGGATGGATAAAATAATATGAACACCTGACATACACACAATATTTATTTATTAATACGGTGTTGGGCCACTATTTGCTTATAGAACAGCTGCAATTCTTCGCGGAATAGATTCGTAGAGTGTCTGAATAGTTTCCAACGGAATGTTGTCCCACTCTTGTACCAAAACATCTGCCAATTGCTTCAATGATGTTGGAGATGGAAATCTGCTCCTCAGTATCTGCTCTAAAATTCCCCATAACGGTTCAATTATGTTGAGGTCTGGTGATAGTTTGATGATATTCTGATGCTTCTCAAACCAAGACTGAAACTTTTTGGTTGTGTGTATGGGCACATTATCATCCTAGAATATGGCAGTGTTTGGCAGCAATATGCTAGTCATAGTAAGAACTTCATCATTGAGGATATCGAGATATTCATTCGCAGTAATCCCGCCAGTGATGTGAATGAGAGGACCAGCTGAATACCACGATATAGCCACCATGCTTGACTGTAGCAAGCAGGCAGTCTGGATCGTAGGCTTCTTTTGGGGTTCTCCATACATAAACCCGGCTGTTTGTAGGAAACAATGTAAACGATGATTCATCGGACCAAACCACATTCTTCCAATCATCAAGAGTCCAGGTTTTATGATCGTGGCACCACTTCTTTCGCAGCTTAGCGTTGGCTTCCGTTATAAAAGGTTTCGCAATTGCAGCCCTTCCATGAATGTTAGCTTTGTGGAGCTCCCGCCGTACTGTTTTTGTCGAAACAGCATTACTCAAGTGAGTATTGAGTTCTGCTGTCACTTTTGCCGCGGTAGTTTTATGTTGTCTGGCAACAATTATTTTTAATATTCATCGGTCTATGTCAGTTAATTTGGGTTTCGCCCACTATTCCTCTTCACCAATGATGTTTTACCATGTTTTGTGTATGCTGTCATTACCGTGGATACTGTCACTCGTGAAACGTTAAACAATTCAGCTGTTTTCGTCACAGACGCTCCTGCTAACCGAGCACCAACGATTTGCTCTCTTTCGAAGTCTGAGATATCACATATTTCACCGGTCGCTTGTTTTAACCGTCGCATAACAAAGCGCATAATACACTGAAATATAACCTACAAGACTTGGTAAGTAAACTGTGCTATACATACGCATCGCATTATTTACACGGAAGCAGTGCTGTCAACATGCAACAAAATGTACTATATTGCATGGTGTTCATATTATTTTGTCTATCCCCTGTATATGAACTTTACTTATCTCTCGACCACAATGGGCCATGTCAGACGATCCTCGGATGTATGATGTTCTCACTCCAGGGCATTTCCTAGTGGGCGATGCTTTAGTAGTGCTATCAGATCACAACTTGTCAGATCGTCTTGATAATCCTGTCAGTAAGAGGGAGTTAAATCACTCAATTGTATGAAAGCGCTTGAGTGACCAGTATCTGCTCACATTCCAGTAGAGAAGCAAGTAGATCTCACATCAGTCCAGCATTAAAGTCAAACATCTGCTCCTGACGAAAGAGCCGAACTTGCCTATTTTGAAGTGGATGACAATGTGTGTGACTACAGTTCATCCTGGAGAGGTTGGGACAGGGCATTTCTTGTCATTAAGAACACCTCACGAGAGCTTCATTAAACAAGTCACAGAAATCTGCCATCTTTCTTGATTGTGTAACATGTAATTTTCCTCTCTGTTGAATAATTTTTTAGTGTTTTTCATTTTTAATTTGCGTATATTAAAACAGTAAAAGAAAATTTTTAATTTTGGTGAGCGGAATTTTTAAGACGTTAAACTTCATTCCTACCGCTGGCAGAAACTACAAGGCATTCAGCGAAAATTTATATTCACAACACAGTTTTCACAGTCTCATATCTCCTTTAATATTATGTATATGTATATGGTGTCCTATAAATTATCGGCTTTATTTTTCATAAGGAATTACCTTCCGCAGTTTGGGCGTTTAATTTCCAAACAGACTGAATGAGTTAAAAATGGCTTTGTTTTCTAACAGAAGAGGGGCTAGACAATTTATATGAATTTGTATTCCAACTACAAACTTTTTAAGAATTTTTGTTCATAATTATAAATTTTTAAGCGAAGCGAATCAAATCATGTTACAAATTAAAACTAATTTTTTAAGACAATATTTATTTTTTTTTACGACTTTTATCTTTTGCTGTGTGTAGTAATTATTTGCAAACGCCATCCTTGGAAAAATATAACCGTTTTATTAAAAAATTTTGAAGCCCCTTTTTAACCTACTTTCCGAAGGTAAGAAAGACTTAAGAAATCACATTCCTGTCTGTGAGTGTAATGTGTCACTGTGTGTGTCTGCCGTGTGTGTGTGACACCCTTACATTTTTTAACGCGTTGAATCAATTTCACCCAACTGGGTACACATATAGTACTAAGTAAGAAAACCTGACTTTGAAAGTTTTCAAACACACCGGGCACCTGCTTTCAAAATTGCTACCATTTTTATAATAAGGACGATATATCATATCTCGGAAACCATTAAACAGATTTTAACCAATTTTTGTATGCTGACAGCTCAGGTTGTAAGATTTAAATTCGGAGGTGAATACTGTGGATGGTACGCCATTATGTTACATCTCGAAAAGTAGTCAACAATTTTCTTGAAATTTTGCAAATACTTCTATGATAGGCCAAGTAACTACAAGTAAATGCAATTTATTAGGCTATTATTTAAAAAATGGAGGTCAAACAAATATTTTAGGTTTATTTGGAATAACTTCATTACCACTTATCTAATTTCTACCGAATTTTGTGCGCTGACGGTATGTTTTACAAGAATCGTATAAGTAATATAAGAAACACTTTTGTAAGCAATTTTTAAAGATAACGTTGTATGTATTAATAAATCTTTTACATTTTATCTCTAAGACTACTGAACTAATTTTCTGCAAATTTGACACGTAAAAAAATACTATGATTGGCTAGATAAACATGAGTAATTAAACTTTTTTATGCACTTATTTTCTAATTTAAAAAATTGCGGCCATATTATTATTTGTAGTTTATTTAGTATAACCACCATACAATTTGACCAATTTCAACCAAATTTTGTATGCTGAAAGTATCAATTACAAGCATCAAATAAGCTATAAAAAAATTCGGTCCGCTATTTTGTAAGATAGAGCTACATGAATTAATTAAATTTTTTGTAAATTCTTGGGAAACCGTCAACAGATTCGTACCAAATTTGGCAATCAACATAAAGTATGTCAGACACTTTTCTTTTTTTTTAAAGGCGGCCATCTAGGAAATTTTGCATAGTATGCTATATCTTCGAAAACATTTAATAAATTCCAACTTAACTTTGTATTCTGGGAGTTTATGTAACAAACATCAAACGTGCTTAAACAGAGCTTCTTTTTTCCCTCCATTTTATACGATAGTGCCACACGAATAAATAGAGAATTTATGTTATATCTCAGGATACAATTTTCATATGCCTACCAAATATGGCAAACAAATAGTACTGCAATAAGTAATGTTAACTGATATGTTTAAGGTATGCAATACACTTATTTTCAAAATGGCGACAATTTATATGTTTTAGTTTTGTATGTCATATCGTCAAAACCATGTAATCAATTCAAATGAACCTTTGTATGATGTCTGTATATATTACAACAATCAAATGTGTAAACAAAAATCCCTTTTGTCCGATATTTTGTAAAATATTATCACTTGACAGAATGAAATTATGTGATCTCCGAAAAAAAACCACCTATTTCTATCAAATTTGGCAAACTATTAGCACTATTGCGGGCTATGTAAACTAATAAATTTTGAGTGTGTCAGACATAAATAATTTTTAACTGGCGGCCATATAAACATTTGAACTGCAAAATAAGTTTCAACTAAATTTTTTATGCTGACAGTATCATTTATAACCATCAAAATTGTCTATGAAAAGCTTAATTTCCGCGCCATTTTGTATGATAGAATTACATGAAATAATATAGTTTTTATGCCGTATCTCCGGTAACAACAAATCGATTTATTTTACATTTGGCTAAAAGTTGTACAGCGGTGGGCTTTATTAATTTACATTTTGTAAAGTATGTAAGCCACTTATTTTCTTAATGGCATGCAATTAATTGACAAACAATTTTATTTTTATAAGTTCTTCTGATTATGAATCCCAGGTAAGTCACTTGTGTATTTTAATTGTCGTTGTACTGTTTTACATGTGTCTGGTTTCGTCTCTAATAATACTGCTGTCAATGAGACTTTAATGGAAACCAACCATCTATGTTTTCAAGAAATTTACTAAAAATTATTTTATTCCCTGTAGACGAAAGCAGGCTCATTTGTTATAAGTAACGTTCTGTTGAAGTTTCATGTACATATATATTATTATTTCATCTGTGAAATCAATTTCATAATTTGATTCCCAACAATATTTTCAGTAGGAGATGAGTTGTGAGGAGTTGAGAGAATTTGACGGCTCTGAATAACGAGATCATGACCGCCGATATTTTCAGTAACAGCTATACTCAGTTTCCGTTTAGAAATCACTTTTAATTGCAACCACAGCAAACATGTTTGGCGATTACCAACACGCTATAAACCGATAAATACAACAGGCTTGAGAAAATATTTGTATGCCTGTGATCTTGTAATAATTTCAACCCTCGCCGCTAGTTCAAAGAAATTATCCGATAAACAACTTGATGGCGAAGTGGGTTAGCGGCAGGTGGGCGAGTAATGATAACAGAGCTGTGAAGTGTAGCCAGTCGGCAACTTATTTAGAAGACGGTACAATCCGATACAGTTTCTTTACGCCTTTATGAAACGTCTTTAGCTCGCTCATTCTACACGTTTATACCGCGAGTGTGTGTTACTTTGTTCGCTACTACTCTACAGAAACGCAACCAAGCGTTACCAAAGCGGTAAATACGTCAAGCTTAGCGAAAGAGTGTTTCACGGCAGAATGCACGAGATTTTCATGAGTGCTCGCGGGAAGTTTAAAACCCACGCAGGAGAGTGTAAGACATAATAAGCTTTCGAAAGCACTACATAGGTCTAGTTTTCGACCAGTTTTATATCATCTCGCAAAATAAAAATTTCACTTTGCATTTACCCGAAGGCCTGTTGAAAATTGAACATTCTAATATTAAAAACCCAAGTATACTGTGAAAAAATTAATTGCTACTCTTAAAGAGGCTAAAAATTTAACGAAATTAATTACTTTCAGTGTCTATAGAATGTTTTTTCTTCATACGACCTGAATAAATGAAAATATACCTCTTACATTAGTCTACCGCTAATATCACTGCGGGCATTCCTGTATGTGTTTGATTTAAAGTAATACATTTTTATAAAGTTATTTATTTTATCATAGTTCCTCTTTAAAAATTTTTAATTAAGTGACGCTTTAATAAAATATTTATTTCCACCCCACCCTTCTAAATTAAGCTACTGCCAGACATATTTTTTAGAACAAATTTCACATACCGCAAAATTATATTTCCAAAAGTACATTAAGAACAATAAGCACTGAACCATTATTTCTAAAATAATTTTTTTTTATTTTAAGTAATTTTTTTTACCTTAAATACCGTCAATATGTGTAACAAAACATAGCCGGATTGTAGATTTTACATACACATACATACATATATATGAGACTTATCAACATATTTGTTTTGACATAGAAATATACATATCAATAACAATTTTAAAAAAAATGTGACTATCGCAGAAACAATTGATTGTAAAACGCTCAGAAATTGACATTCTTTACTCACCAAAAATCTTGTGTAAAAATTTCGGCAAAAATTTTAATTTTAAAAAGGTACTTACAACAGCTGCAGATTCAATAATATCTTCTGAATAATTCCGAATTTTGATCACGAATCCTTTCGGAATATTACTTATTAATTAGGAATGCTAGTAAGCTAAGTATAATTTTGCTAAGTTATTATGAGCATGCCCTATATATTACAGGAATTGTATAACATGAAATTTGTCCCAAGTAAAAAAAATAGTTCATACCGTATGCGTAATAATATTTTTTTCTTATGTTTATGGAACACACAGTAATTAATAACGTAATAAAACAAAGTGAGCTGCCTCAAAGTATCCACATAATTACTCGGAAAATAATTGTGTATGCATAAGAATTGAGTGATATAAGGCAAAAAAATATTTTATCTATGTCAGTCCTAACTTTCTTAAAAAGATACACTATACTTTGTTTAATTTAAATACGATTTGCACTATGATTTGTAGGTCCGAAAATTTTTTTCTCAAAATAAAATTTTTTTATGATTACAAATTTGTGATTTTAAAACTATTTCTGCTCCAACCTCCAAATTTTTATTTGAGATATGTGATGTTGAATGTAATGTGTACGAATGTTGTTTCGCACAATTGTAAACAAATGACTTATCGGCCTCACAGCGGCNCACAATTGTAAACAAATGACTTATCGGCCTCACAGCGGCCTCGAAAAGAGGTTTCCTAGACGCGAGTCGGTTCCCGCGCAGTCTGTCAGCGCACAGCTGTTTTATCCGACCCCGCGACGCGTAGGCAGCCCGGAGGGAGCAGATATGGCTGNCCAAACATATTTGGCGGACGGCCAAGGGGTTTTCGATTCCTGGGACGCCTGGTAGCGAGGAAATGACGATTTCGACTTCGAAACGAGGGAAAGGGAAACCCCTATGCATCTTTCTTTGAATGTATCCCTTACAAAGTAGGTTTTGTGAATTCATAGATATTGGGTATACACCTTTCACGGCATATAAATGTTCTATGTAGATTTATATAGTCCGTTCACGGTTACTTCCAAACTTTTCTGAAGCCCTGCTTAAGTTCTACATCTAGGATATTCCTCCGCCTCATGTAAACAAAGCTTATCTCAGTCTAGAAAATTACACCACAGGTACAATGCACCTCATTCGTGCGCACTCACTTACATGATATTTTGCAAGAACTCTTTCTTACTAGGCATCACCAACACACCAATTTTCTCACTGTTTTATTCAAGTTAATTTCAAACGTAATTATATAAATAAGAGATTATATATATATATATAGATAAAAATTCAGTTTGACCAAAATAAAGGTACTTTTATGTTAACACGCGTATTTAACGATTGTCATACATGACATATTTACGGAAGAACCAAATAACTCATGCATGGGGTGATTTTTCAAAGGTTTGATTCCAAAAGTGTGAAACACACCTTAACATACTAAATTGAGAGTGCAATGTACCGTGAATAAGACGAAAAACAGCATATGTTCTGTCAGTCAAACTTATGATGTAGATATTGTTCCGCTGGTCATAATTTTCGTTTAAACGATCGTAGTACCTAATGTAAACTTTGATAACTAAACCAATTTAAAATGTTTGTAACTTCTATCTATACAGAACACATTTCTTCAATCTAAAGAAAGAAAAATACATTTTTATAATATTTTATCTTTACAATTCTGGAGTAGTAGGTTCGTGAGAGAGCGGTTGTAGGACTCAGGATTTAGGATTTGTCCCCCATTTTCGTTGACGTCACAGCCGTGGGTCGTGGTCGAACACCTCGGACAAAAAAATCACTTCAAAAAGGGGTGATTTAGCTATTATAACCACAAAAAATAAAATTAAAATGAGGAGACGTTTTAATCTAATTATTTTCACTTTTGTAATTTTCTGAACGAAGTTTCAAAAGACCGAAGCGGACTTGAGGCTCCTAGATGTATGAGCCATAGAATGTCCTCAAGGCAGCAAGACGGACTAAGAGCCTCGAGCAAGGTGCAGCAGATCAGGAGGGATCAGCAGCCATGTTGGTTTACATTAGTAACCTAGTCTGTCATGCTGGAAGTGAGAGACCTTGATATTAATTCGAGTCACCCTGAACTTGAAAACAAAGATAAATATAAATAATAAATAAACATTTAAAGAAAATATTTTATTACTGACCCCAGCAGCCATGTTGGTTGTGGGTGACCGAGACACTGTACCAAGTAATTTTTAGCCATTAAACAGTAAAAATTAAGAAAAAACCTATTAAATAATAAAGTTTCTATTTTTTTAAATTTTCATTGAAATAATACGAAAATTAAAAATAAATAAATTAATTAAAAAAAACAAAACAAAAAGTTTATGTATATTTTGGGAAACAATAAAAAGTAATTTCTTTAAAGACGTACATGCTATGTTTGACTTCCAGTTACTCTTTTATTAGGCTGTCGCTTCATCCACTCCAGTGTTTGATTACCGTAAAGAAAGCCCTCCCGATAGGCGACCAGAAGGCGACTGACACGCTCTAATTAATTATTGACTATAAAGCTGGTCAGACTGGCAACCCCACCACCCAACTCTCCCCTCCCCCAAATTAAGTGAATTATTAGCTTTACGTAAGACAAAACCCCTTCCTCGTCCACACACATAATAATATATTAATATATATGGTTTCGTCATCTGTTAGCTATGATGCATTTTTAATTCATGTTTTTAGCATTGGCATTGGTAGTGTGCTGGTAACATGTCTTTTTAAAATATACAACTAGAGATATTCCATTTCGCCAACTTACAAATCTATTGAAGAAGTTAATTTGCGCTAGATGGCGACGGAGACCCCAAAACTTGGAGTTTATACATATTTATTCTCTCCTTTTTTTCTCGACTCTCAAGACCTGGTTGTTAAGAGCCGCTCAAATCTCTTCACTCACTCTCCTATTTGTTTAGTATTATTTATACATTTTTTCACTTAAATTTTACTTTGCATCAATTTCTTTACGAATACAGTTTTATATATAGCAATTAAAATTCCTTAATTGGTCTTTTAAAAATAATAATATATATGTGATTATTAAATTTTTTTATTTACCAAATTCTACACGTATACGGACATTTATTTGCGATGACTTTCGCAGGTAAGAGAAAAGAGGACATCGTTTTATTATTTTATAATTGGATGGTAAACATTTGTTATTGAATGTAAATGAATAACTGGATCGAGTGTCTAGCCTGAAACCTTCAACACCATTTCTTCTTTCTCGTGACGTATATTATTTCAACTGTCATCAAATATTCTTCGGTAACACCTTCATTATACACAGCCGAATTCAATATCTTGGACACACTTCTACAGTGTTCATCCTGGTACGGTTCTGGTTTAAAGTACTAGTTGTATTCCAACCTTATATAATATTTTAGAGACCCAAGGTTTCCCGCTATTCTGTAAATTGTCTCACTGCATTATTTTTCATAGCTGACAGAAACGTGCAAATAATTTTCAGCATACCCGGCGAGTCTTCAGACAGCAATGAAAAGCTGATTTCTACAGAAGGATCCATTAACGTTTAAATTGTCCAGAACATGGACAGGTTTTTCGGGCCAGCAGCAAAGAGTCACGTTAGCCCAGCCTGTCTTCTTCAAACTTTTTCCACTCCTCTCATGCCGATGTGCATTGATACTTCTACTGAAGATCGCACCGCAGTAGCGAAATTATCGTCTCGATATCGGCAGAATATTTGTTCATGCTGTTTACATGCAGGTCCTTCCTCGCCGATGGTGTCGTCATTGCATCATCACTTACTGTACTAGGTGGCGATGACATGTTTAGGGCACTGCTGTTTCTTGTAAGCCCATCGTAGTTTCGTGGAGACAACAAGCACCTTTTCGCTTATCCGGAGGAGGAACAATTACATCACATATTCCCCAAATATCTCTATAGATTGTCATTACGAACAAACAGGTGAAGACACTTGTCACTTCTCTATGTTAAGTGGGAATTGTTAATCTTACATTCGTGCTTTTCACATTGCCTAACATTCCTGCTATTCGCAAATGCATCATCGCAATACTTGCGACGAACTCTTGACAGCATTCATTTGGTCCTTGATGCTGATGGAGTTGTTCTGGGCGTCTCACGCGAAGTCGTTGGCTCCGGTGGTACTCCGTCTCATGAAGGTGTTGGTGGTACACTGTAGGTGGTCTACCTGAATAAACCGATGCATAAACTCATACACTTAATTAGCACTGGGACATCCGAAGACGTCATGGATGCAGACTAAATTGTCGTCTGTATAATAATGTAGTTATTTTATACTGGCTGTCTGGTAAATGATCGAGAAAACTATATTTTTTTTATATATGTAGGGAACCGAAATCATTACGTAACACCCAAGTTATCGACATCGACAAATCTATGTGGGCGCCACCATATTGAAAAAATGAAAAAATAAACACATAACAGTTTTCGGACTTTATTCGCTGTTGCGAAATATTTTTTTCCCGGAGGCATGTAAAGCCAAAATAGTCATAAAGAACTTTTAAAAAGGACAACACTTGTTACAACTTTTGTATGTACAATTTTTTTTCTAGGTCAAATTCTTAGTTGGCTACGAAGGTTTCAGTATAGTAAATTCAGTTCCACATCTCCAAAAAATATGTAACATCTTAATAACACATTTATTGGGTATGAAAGAGATTATTCCATACTTGAAAAACATTAAGTATTTAAATGTAGTTATTGAATGTTCTATATACTGTTATGTTGCTTCATAAAAATGAATTATAGGTACAAAGTCTGAAACAGCAAATTTTACCATAACACATCTCACACTTATGTGCACTTTCAATGTACAGGCTACTAGTAGTCATTCTCAGTCGCAAGGTTGATTGTAAAATACATTAGAGGAGGGAAAAACTCAGTTTACTGCTCCTTTAACTCAAAGATGTATAGAGCCTCGTCTTCCTTGTAATTAATGTCTGACACATCAAAGACATTTTCGCACGACTGTCCATTACAGTTCCTGCAAATAATGAATCACCTCAATTCAACCTTTATACAACTGCTCCAAACCCCTCTATTCAAAGTTTCATGAAGGTGCAAGAAATTAATTTCAGTAACGACTATGTTGCCGGATCATGGTTGGTTTGCACTGGTATGAGCCCCTGAATAATGAGCTTCCAGTTACATTCCTCCGGATTCTTTTCAAACTCCAAATATGTTTGAACTTGGTGGTAGGTTTAGAACGGATGGTTCTATTCAGAGTCTTGAGTAGGTTGTAATAGTGCTATGGTTAATTTACTCTTTGCAGATTAGACGATTATAGTTGTGTAAAGGTTTAAGTTTGTGTAAGTTCGTGTTACCGCCATACATAGAAAACAGAGAACTTTATCTTGCCACAGCTTTATTATTTGCAGTGGCATCTCGTTGAGTGAATACTGCAACATGTTCTTTCAGCCTCATGTAGTTTTGGAGAGTTGTACATTATTTCATCTCCCATTGGCTATAAAGGGCTGATGTGACAAAGCCGCTGGAAGCATGAGGGGAAATAATTGTCTCAGATAAACCATATTTGAAAGATATAGTTGAAAAGGGTACACCAGCAGGATCACCTCTCCCACTTTTCTGGAAATATATGTTTCAAATATGTGGAGCCAAAGTGGGGAGCAAAATCAGCAGATATATTTCTTATCTTATGATCACAGTGTCGTCAATGTGAGAGTATTTGGAAATAGTTGTGGTGATGATTAACTTATATGTCTCCTTCACTTCTGTGTTGTGTTTTTGAACTCGTTTTTCAGTAGAAAAAAATGCTTGTCGTATTATTTTTGTAAGGAAGATATTTTTCTTGCGTAACTGCCACAACAGTTGTTTTTCCGAAGACCATGTCTGCAGATCAAAGTAGTGCAGAATGATACAACCTTTCTGCACTCTTAGTGCTTTTTTTTGCAGAATCAGTGGGGCTTCCAAGAAAATATACTGCTACATTACTACCAAAATTGTTATCCATTTATTTCAAGTCATTGTTGCTGAATGAACTAATTCTGTTATTTTTATGCCAGATGACATTATGAAGCATAAATCTGCCATCCAGTGCGACAAATGTTTTTTTTTCGAGTGTATTTTCACTTTGTTGTGATGTGAAAGCAGCATAAAATGGTGACTTCGTTCCCTTATGGGTACCTCCTTTGAAAAACGACATTGGGAAAGCGCAAGTTCAAATTGGATGTATTCTTCCAAATATTTATCTGTCTACAATACGATGCAAAACCTCAGCGTAAGTGGTTTAATGACAAACTTCTTTCCTACTTCCTTCATAGAGCCATTAGGAGATACCAACATAATTACTTCGTCTTTATGTTTGAAATGCACACTCCCAAAGTTTTCATCCGCTAATTTAAAAATTCCTGTAGTTCCAATTTTTGGGATAAGTAGCAATTCACTGCCTTATCTCAAACTCCACTGTGACTGACATTATGAATTTAGTCTAAGAAAATGAAAGGCGTTGAGCAGATTGATAGACAGTGTTCCGGATTCTATGTTGTCTTCGCTAACGAGAGATGGCCTGAGATGGACATGCTGCTCTAATGTCCCTGAACTTATGTCAAAACCTTAATCAATTTCATTATAATATTTTGTAAAAATACCATTATATTTGTCCACCATGTGAGTACACTGTCACCTATAACATACCCATGAGTGAGCCCTGGATACCTATGCATAGTTTTCATTAAAGTTTGTTTGATGGTCATATCCGACAAAATGCCTGACCACAGTTTGTCCGAACATCAAATAGCGGAATCCCTTAGGAGGTTAATTTGTGGTACTTAGTATGATCTATCCTTTCTTTTAAAAGTAACATATCCTGCAAATATAGGTGTGCGCTCTGTGCATAAAAAAGGTGGCCAGAAGCATCTAAGAATGACATCATTTGACAAAGAGTTTCCACATGAAGATACACTCAGCTTAAACGAACATTTGATAAGAGTTGCCATCGGAGATAATCTATTCATAGCTTCTCGGTGGGTCCATTTTCTACCATTTGGCACACCAATGTTCTGAATTTAGGGGCTACGACTTGTAAACGTTCATTTTCCTCAGTCTACAGAACTAAATAATTCTGAGTCTCATCAAGCATACTTCTTATTTCGTTCGCTGCTCATCAGTAGGCTCAATGTATTCGAAAACTAAACCCAACATGAGGTGGCTCAAAAAACTAGTTCGCAGAGGCCTCGAAAAGGCTTGTTCTGAAATGATTTTGTCTAAACTATTATGTGGATAAATGGTCATTAAAAGCTATTTCAATCCGTATCCAGCCATTATCGTCCCAATATATACCACAAAGGGCATTAGTAGGTGAGAGCCTGGGATGTTATGGCAGTTTCACATTAAGTAGGTGAAGTATAGATAAATTGAAGGTGTATAACGTTTGCATAGTCGAAAATAAGATCACTCATAACATCTTCAATGAAGCCATTCCACTCACCTACATTAGAAATTCTTGACCACTTACTGTACAGCCTGACAAGATCTGGAGCTGATGACAGTATCTCATTAGCAATGGAGCTAATAACCTGTAGTTCCATGATTGTTAAGGCTGAAAAGCCCGATTTCTTTTGTTGCAGGAAAGTTTGCATTTGAATGGAGTGAACTGAACTCATAACATCAGCTGATAAACAATTTTTTAAGTGTGGAATTTTGTGGTCAGTCATTGCTGCATTGTTTGCAGTGACACACATGATCCCACCGATTGTGTGAAAAGTTTCAATGGCATCAAAGGCGTTGGTATTAAAATCAGCTTTGTCAAAAGAAGTGCAGGAATTTTACCATTTTCCGAGGTTATTGAGCTTTCAGACTGCAGAATAGCTGAACATTCAACCAGTGGAGGTTCAGTATACAAAATCGCGAATCATAATAATGAAAAAAGTTTGACACGATGTTTCGATCGGAATTTTCGGTACAGACATGCACTGACACCAGTCAAAATGGAAGATATTAAATATCAGGGCCTAAGTGCTCATATGACTTCATTTGAGAGAGCAACACACATTTTTTTTTCTAATTATCCAATGAGCCCCGCTTGTGTTTCAAAGAAACACACTGTTAAACAATAAATGCAGTGACTCAGAAACGAGATATATGACATCACAAATAAAATCATCCGATAATGGATATCCTGATGTACTGCGCAATTGTAAACGGATATCTTCTAAAATTGCATCAGCAGAAGCTTTTATTACATGGAGTCGTTCTTCCTGAGGATTCATTCCTTTGTTATCATGCTATCCATCGGTGATAATTTTATATCCAACATTCCTGAAGCATTGTTGGCTCTTTCAGCTATAAACATTTATTTCCCATGTTTCTTCAGTATATGTTCTTTCACTGTTCTTGCATCAGTCACAAAAATCTGATTCATAATTTTGACTAGAGAGAATTGTCATCCTTCGCTGTTTTCTGTGATGAGGCGCATATAAATAGATGATATGGCCTCGTCAATGTTGAGGACGTTGCCGAGGCCGACACCCTATCACCTTTCCTGTTGATGGGCTCTGGTACAACTTCCTGTGACACTTTCTTAGTTGCATGTACTGCAACTAAGAAACTCTAATTTGCGAGCGGATGTGTTGTTTTTTGTAGTCCACTCATCGCCATGCTGCTCAGCTGCTGTGTATAGCTGTAGTTTATCTCACTGACAGCTTTTGAACAGTATAGAAATTGTTTCTTCTTGAAAAGAGCTATTCTCGCTGGAATAGGAAAAATTCTTGGTTAATAACACCATCACACAAAACATATTTGGTTTTGAAGTTGAACTGTTCAGTCGACGATTTAAGAGATGTTGTAATAGTCGGCTGTGGAATAGAATCATCTTCCAGATGGATAGAATCCAAAATCCATTTTTCATTACTACATCGTTTTCTACATGCACTATGGACTCTTACTGTTCTGCAGCCCTGTAGCAAATATTCATTTCCAAGAAGCCCCTGACTCAGACTCACCTGCTGCAATGTATTTATTTCCCTGTCTTCTATCACAGCCACTTTGCCCTCATCCAACATGTTAGGACATTTAAAACCATACGTCGGTGGGAATCGAAATTTTGCGGGAGAAGAAAATAATTCGCGGGAGAAAAGAGAATCGCAACATAAAAACATACCACACATCCATACCGAATGCTCTTTCTCAACAAACGGAATGAACATGTGGTGCTGTCGCGCCAGCTTCCAGGCCATTCCCTCCACCCTCCCTTCCCCCTCACCAACAACTCCTTATCCATTCCCTGTCCTTCTCTGCTCTTTCATGGCGGGTAGTGTATTACGGTAGCCAGCAGATCCTTACTTAACAAGGATACTATCTAGACAATACAATTCCTTTCATACCATCATTTTGGGTTCTCTCATCACTATATATTTATTACATGTTTTTTATTTGAAACATCTGCAACTTGCTAAGTATTGGACGCAGAAGAAAATCGTTCATACAAAAGCTGTAACACAATTATTGCTCTTTAAAGTTGAACACAACTATTTTCGGTCTACGAGCCCATGGAAAAAATATATTTCCCAAAAACCCGAAAAAAAGTCTGAAAATTGTAAAGTTTTGTCAATATGGTGGCGCCCATACAGGTCTACCGAAATAGAACACTTGGGTGTTCCATAACGACCTCGGTCCTTGACATATATCCATAAATTATAATCGAATGACCTTTTGCAAGATAGTCATTTTCTTGTTTAATTTGACTGGACAAGAAGCGAAGCAGCAGATGCTAGATGAGATGACCTATACCTCTACTCTTACATCGGAGAACTGGTAATCCTCACATGGCGCTATACGCTATTTTCCTTTCCACTGCCTTCTCATTCCACATCCCTTTTTTCACCCCCTATATTTCTCTCCTATTACTTCCCACTTCAAACTCTCCCACGTCACTTTTTTCTCCAATATCCCAATCTCTCCCTGTCCTCTCCTCACTCCAACCTGTCCACCCACCAAGACATCCCATCCGACACACTGCATGTTTCAACCTGAGAGCCAACGTAAATTCTCAGCTCAATCTGTACGAACTCCTGCGGGCTTTGTTTAACCTGCATCAGTATTACACCGATTCACGAATAAGTTATATAGTATTTGTGTAAAAAATAAATAAATATTTTCCATTTACGGAGTGTTACACACGCTGGGAATCATTAGGTTATTAAAAATAATTACTGTAATGAATATTTAAAGGTAAATATAATAAACACCGTAGGTTTTATACAAAAAGTTACAGAGAGATTCATAAACCATTAGGAATAACTTAAAAACTATCGGCCTCAGGATAGAGTCTTGAATTTTTTTTATATAGTTTTTCTAAACCAAGTACATCGGATCTGAACAAACTAACCAATAAATTCATGCAGTACTACACTAGAAGGTTTTCGTTTACAAGACCGGGCGGTTCACGAATGATGGTAAGCCTTGACACCTTGCGAAATGCTGTACGAGTCTCAGTATCGTAGGGATATCCAGTAGATTCGAGCCGCCGCGCCACCTATCTCCACCGTGCTACCAGTCTGTGGTTGGGCATCTGCCGCATCGTCACTGCGATGCACATCTGGCTCCTTTTTGATAGTTGGCTCGACGACCAATGCTGTGATGACTGCTGGACTGATATCGGATTCGTTGATGGCAGAACCAGCATCGCCAGCCGCGGGTAGTTAAATCGCTGGATGGTAGCAGCATCGACATGAGGGTATCAGTTCAGCTCAGGAACCAGAGGCACGTTCAGCCGGGAGTGTGACGGCATCTGGGGTGGATGCTGACATGAGTGCCCGGCATAGATGTTGCATTTCTCAGACGTCCGGACGTCTGGTTGAAGGCAGCGAAAAAACTCCAGATGCCTTGGGAATCCTTTGGGAAAATANGGGAAAATGAAAAATTAAAATTTGTAAGCTCTGAGCTTTCAAAACCTGGTGCGACTAAAGTACGAGGCATAGCTATTTGCGATTTCAAGTACACTTCAGCGGCAAACTATTGAAGTATAGAACACAAACCTTAAACACATATAAAACAGTCGTTAATATGTAAAATACGTAAAAATTTTAGCTGATAGTAAAACTGTTCAATGAACGTAGACACGCCCATTCAAAACAATGTAAATTATGGGTATTTAGTTCGCAGGTCTCTGCGAGTTTCATCAAGCGTGCGGGTAAGACAAAGGCAAAAAAAAAAGCAAGTCGCCAGGCCTGACTTTATAGCCTTGGGATGGTCAGTGATGGGTACATGCGCAGTATATGAAAATAGATTTACCTCATTTGTCTTATTGGTTACATGGTGATGAAAACTGCAATGTCTACAACGCGCGGAGTAGTGAGCGTGGTGGGCGTGTTCCGTATCATCATTGGTGCGCCGTAGTGCTGGCGTTCGAGGCGCTACGCTGGTCAATGTTACACAGTGTCCTGGCCCGAACAGCCTTTGGAGGATGAGAAAAACGGTCTCTCGGCTGAGCCATGCTCGGACCGCGTTACTCAACTTTCACATGTGATGATTACGCAAATGCTAGCCTGAAATAAGAACATTTTTTTTCATAACCAAGAGGAACCGATTTTTTTTTTTCAAGTCTCCTGCTGCTCCAAATTTTCTGAATCAAGCAACATTTTTTTTGTCGGAAATAATAAGTATTTATTTCGCGGTTTGTAAAAAAGTACTGTTATTTGTATTTGGCATCCCAAATTAATATACAACTTGTCCCTAACCTGCGTTTATACTTTTCGAGGTGAATTAATATGAGGTAATCGTATGAAAAGATAAATGCACAGCCCTTCGCTTAGCGGAGATTATTGAGGATCGATTGCGCTCGAAATACTAAAATTTATTTCACTAACATTTTTCGGTATATTATATAAATTACAAGAAAAACAATATTCGAAAATATATAAATAAAAGACGTCTAACGTCTGAATAGGTAGTTGTAATAAAACCAATTGTCGTTTACATTCGCATTAAATCTGTACGTGCCAAATATAAAAGAGACGTATTGTTGAATAGACATATAGGGGTTATTTTGTAGGAAGTTTAGTGAATTAGCATGTTATCACGAGGCAAACTATTTCTGTACATTCAGACATGTGGTTTAATAGTCCATCTATAATATAAAGAACGTTTCTGGAGAATAACAAATCAATGATGTCTACTAACAGAAGTAGTATTCATTGTTGTTCAGGTTGATGTTAAGTATATTTAAAATATTACATTTTCAATATTAAATTTCTTTGCTTATACAGTTTATTATCTTTTCAATAAAAAACATTTAATTTTCCCGTTTCCGATGTTATATCATCAACTTAGAACCACTTTATGTCATGTAAATACAATTAAAATTTTGTTTACCATACGGAATTTCCTCCAAAAAGGAGTGTGTAACATACTTAAAAGAAGGCTTTATAATTTCACTTTTGTTATTACTCCCCGTTATTATCTGAATTAAAATAATATTGCGTTGTTAAATACGAAACGACTGAGTTGTAAATTAAATAATTGTTAAAACTTTTGGCACGAGATGTTTATTTATTTATTTTATTTTGTAATTTATTACGAAACGTTTTCATGAATATTTATTTTAATATGATAAAGATTTAATTTCCCAGAGTGGAAACTTTAATCTCTTTTATATCACAGCCGACACGCACGCGTAAACACAGGAATAAACCGAGAATTCAGTTCCACAACGACAGCAAGCTCTGAGCGAAGGCTACGGGAAACCCTTTACTGCATCCCCATGGGTCATCTGCACGGCGCAGCGGGTTCGCTTTGTTAACGGAACCTGGCCGCGCCACAGTCACTCATTACACGCTCGTTATGCCCGCGTTACACGCTCCGGCGGCTGCGCGGCAAATGTAGAAATTATTAACTACGCTCTCATTAGCAAGCGTAATTAGGCGAAAGCGTATCGTCCGCGCTGCGCAAATCATTGCCCGGAGAGAGCCAGGCACGGGATCGCAATTGGCGATGTGATTAGGCGACACGCTCCGAAAGCGCGAAATAAACCTGATATACTGGGGCTATTCATGTCGGTACGATCGCAGCAAATAATTTCCGGTACCAGCGTGAATTTTTTTTTCTCTGGTCGTACCTGGTAATATCTGTTACATTCTTGAATTCCTGTCACCGTCTGATAGAACTCTGAAACAATTGAATCTCACTCTCTCATGATTCACTTATTATTACAGGCTTCTCGCGGTGAACTTAGCATTTCTCCAAGCCTTGCTTAAGATATTTTTGTATGCATATCATGTATCCTTGCGCCATATGTAAAGTTAACATTGTCTGATCACTTTATTCATGCGCCGGTCAAATGAAACTGTGAAAATGTTACAAAAGTAAGTATTGAAAATATCTGCAAAATACATATGTATGCATATAAAAACGAAAAGCGAAATAAATCATTTCTAGTATTGAAAAAATACACACCTAAAAATTTTAATACAATTTTAAAACGAGGGACTACTTTTCCTCCGTCATTACCACCTTTACTTGGCACGTGCCAGTCAGTGCACCCGTCAAAACGTACACAAGGTAGGGGCAGTGACTTTCGAAAACGCTGATTTCAAAAGTGACTATTTTACCGTGAACAGCCTATAACGTCGAGTCGGTATGTCAAATTATACATGGTGTCCCAGTGGTCGGTGGCTAGCGGACGCGTCTCCCACCAACAAAATACGAGCTCGTTTTCCTGGGAGGTCACGCCTCAATTTCCCTACCTGCCGTTGGCTGGTGGGCTTTCTCGGGGTTATCCTGTTTCCCAGTCTTTGCCATAAGCCCCGACGCCAATGGCTAGAAATCTGTATTCGGAGGCGGCCATAGCTTGTGAGACGGTTGGAAAAAGTTCATTTTTATTCCTGTACACGCTACATGAATGACTACGATCCTTAATTAGCACGCGTTTGCTATCTAAGCAACCGGCATAATTCTCGAATTTCCATCTATTCCTAAACCCTTGTATTACAGGCATCGCTTCGACTTCTTTGAAGAAACGGATTTATGAAGCGCAAAGATTATTCAAAATCGCCTCACATGTATCTTTAACAATCTTGCCAACTGTCACGTCAGATATCATATTGAATAACACACCGTTTCAAAAGAAGAACATGTCGCCAAATACGTGTAACAAAGCGGTACTAACAACACCCAACACTATTATTAATACGCAGTTTTACTAAAACCACATATATTACAGTTTTGAAAGTATTTTGTAACAATATTTGACATAATCTGTTTTTACAATACATATTACAGTTCAATCGTTTTATTCTTTTACTTAAGCAACATTGTCCCCTTATTATTTATTATATTGTTTTCCGGATCTGATTATTAATTTTTCTCTATTTTACAATGGGTGAAGTTTTCCGAAGAGAATACAATGAATACGGCGAAAGCAGGAGTCATGACAAAACGATACTTGTGGAATTTTCCACATGGCCGTGCTTAAACAACATCCGGTTTTTGAAAGACAACATTGGTCATGAAAATTTCATGGGAACGTATCTCCTCAGAAAAAAATTCCCCTTATTAAAATGTTTCACATGTACCAAAAGAAGAATGGCAGCATTAAATTTGGAGAAGGACAATAGATCCTTAGTCTGCTGCAACCTTCACAAAAAAAGCTCAAAAACTTAAGGGATGAAAATATTGACAACTATCTATTCCTTCATATACGAAGAGAAAAACCTAAACCTTGTTCTTGAACATACTTCTACGAAAGTAGTCAGCAAGTTTCATTCTCACCAGCCTCATACCATATCAGCAGAATATGTCTTCTTTTCGAAAGCTACTTGGAGTTAAAAACTCTAACAAATACTCTGTGATGAAGAAAAAATTTTTTTGGGGGAATACACACCGGTTCCATCCCCGGCTTCTTTAAGCAGCGGAAGCTAATACACACAGCCAGTGTACGCAATAATATTTAATATAATTCAAATGGTGTCCGTAGATAATTTTTTACGTTATTGCACAAAATTTTAAGTAACAAAGGTTCAACCAACTAACAAAAATTATTTTCGGTTTTTAATGGTTTTATGTAATCAGCTTCTTTACTAGTGATGAATTGACCTAAAGTCAACTCAGTTGATAGTNTTCGGTTTTTAATGGTTTTATGTAATCAGCTTCTTTACTAGTGATGAATTGACCTAAAGTCAACTCAGTTGATAGTTATTAAGTGAAGTAATGTATTTAAGAGGAAAAATTTCAGAAACTTCACTAAATGTATTGAGTTGAGCTCAGACATTTGAGCGGCTCTTAACAACGAGGTCTTGAGAGCCGATTAGGGTGAAATGAGATAAGAATGGAGCAGCACTGGATTCCAAGGGCGGGGGAAACGGAACATCCCCAAGAAAACCAGTGGCGTCGTCCGGCACGATTCCCACATTTGAAAATTCGGGAGTGGGTCGGCCACGTATTAAACCCGGTTTCCCTTTGTGGGTGGCGAGTACTCCAACCGCTCAACCCCCGCGGCCCCAAGTTACCTAAATGTCACAATAAAAATTTCCTCAGCTGGTATCGTTTGTAGAAAAATCATCAATTTCGAAAAGTTTCTGAGGTAATTCTGTAATAGTCAAAAAACTTAGCTCGTTCAGCAGCTCTACATGCTAGTGATGGAATTCACCGAGATAAGTACATTTTCATAATATGAGACTCACCCAACACTGCCTTCGCTTTCTCTGCGTTCGCCGCACGCAAATGAACGTACTTTGAAGGGATAAAATAACCCCCAAAATCCGTTATTTTACCTCAGCATCTGTTACAAAAACCTTAATCACTAGATCGGCTTTCAAAACCTTGATGTTAAAAGCCGCCCAAATTTCTTCTCTTTCCACTTCACTCTTAAAGACACGACAAAACAACTAGCACCGTTGGTAGGGCACAAATAGACAGGACGTTTTCAGTGGACGAGGCCAGTCGGACGATCTACCAGACGTCGATAATAAAACGATCTACCAGACGTCGACAATCGGACGACTGGTATATTGTCCGACTGCAGTACCAGCGGACGAGGGGACGTGGTGGTGCAGTGGTCGGACTACTCGTCTCTTACCTACGCGAACCGGGTTCGTTTCCCGGCGGGGTCGCTCCCGAATGTTCGCATGTGGGAATCGTGCCAGACGATGCCCCTGGTCAGCGGGTTTAATCGGGGTTCTCCCGGTTTCCCACCGTTGCATTCCGGTGCTGGTCAATAAACAAATCACTTTACCCTCATCATCTCTCAAGACTTAAATTTTAAGAACCACTCAGGTCTCTCAAATAAACTCAACTCAACTAGTGGACGACTAGTCGTCGAATTCTCGGGAGTAATTAGCTATTTGTATCCTCCTTTAAAGCCAGACAAGCCCAGCTTCAATAAAATTTAGAAACGGTAAAGCACTTTCCCTCGAATAGGGACATCATATATTTTACAAGACGTTACTGATATAACTGACGAGCCTACTTTATTTTACAAGGGCGCAAATAATATTTTATAAAATTTTTAAAAGCCTAGATGGTAGGTAGGTCTTGACACCTCATTGTCAGCATTGCCATTAGCAATAAAGAAAAGATACAAACATGCTTTACCCATAAATCTTACACAGAAAACTTTGTAACATAAATGTTCGTGCACCAAACGGTATTACGGTGGTACGGTGTAATGGTTTTGGTAGATCGAGAATAAATATATACGAGGTCATCATTTTGAAAATAAGTGTTTAAACCACCTAAAACACCCAAGGTAATAAGGCTTAAGGAGCTTTAATTGCGTGAATAATTTTGGGGAAAGAGGTTGATTAGTTCCCGAGATAAGGCATTAAACATTGCTTTCTATTTGATGCAAACGCGCCAAATTGCCTTAAAAATGGTACTGTTTACGATTATGCGAATAGATTGAGTTTGCATACGAACTTACGTTTCATTAGATTACACTGTTTAATATTTACGGCAAACTTATCAAACTTATTAATATTGCCACCATTTTGAAATTTTTTTCTAACTCTACTTATATCAAATACATTTTAATTACCTTCGCAAGCATTACTGGTCTGCGAAATTTAATGATAAATAATTTTACATTTTCCGAAAATATGTTAAAATGTGCTATTATCTCTCCTCACACAATCTTACAAAAAGGCTGGAAAAAGCGGATCTCTGTTTGCATAATTGATATTTCTGATACACTGGAGAGCCAAAAAAACTGGTATAGGAGCGCGTATGCAAATAACAGAGGTATGGAACTAATCAGAGTAACGCGATGCGGTCGGCAGCACCTATGTAAGACAACAAGCGTCTGGCAAAGTTGCTAGATCGGTTACTGCTGCTACAATGGCAGGTTATCAAGATTTAAGTGATTCTGAACATGGTGTTATAGTCAGCACACGAGAGATGGGACATAGCATCTCCGAGGCAGCGATACAATTTGTATTTTCGCTTACGACCATTTCACGAGTGTACCGTGAATATTGGGAATCCGGTAAAACATCAAATGTTCGACATCGCTGAGGCCGAAAAAATATCGTGAACGAACGTGACAAACAAGGACTTTGAGAATCATTAAACGTGTCAGACGTGCAACCCTTTCTCAAATTGGCGCAAATTTCAATGCTGGAGCATCAAAAACTGCCAGATTGCGAATTATTCAAC
Organism: Clitarchus hookeri; assembly: GCA_002778355.1. Lineage (NCBI taxonomy): Eukaryota > Metazoa > Arthropoda > Insecta > Phasmatodea > Phasmatidae > Clitarchus > Clitarchus hookeri. The sequence goes on along the minus strand of NQII01004302.1, from coordinate 109,224 downwards.
GGACCATCATTGATATGGGCCTTCGGAGCCGAAGACTCACTCGTGTACCGTTGTTGACTGCACGACACAAAGCTTTACGCCTCGCTTGGGCCCCCCAACACCGCCTTTTGAATGTTGATGACAGGAAACACGTTGCCTGGTCTGACGAGTCTCGTTTTAATTTGTATCGGGTGGATGAACGTGTACGGGTACGGGGACATCCTCATGAATTCATGGACCCTACATGTCAACAGGGGACTGTTAAAGCTGGTGGAGGCTCTGTCGTGGTATGGGGCGTGTGCAGTTGGCGTGAAATGGGACCGCTGATACGTCTAGATACGACTCTGACAGTTTACAGATACGTAAGCATGCTATCGGATCACCTGCACCCATTCATGTCCATTGTGCATTCCGACGGACATGAACAATTCCAGCAAGTCAATGCGACACCCCACACGTCGAGAGTTTCTACTGAGTGGCTCCAGGAACACATTTCTGGCTTTGGACACTTCCATTGGCCACCTAAATCACGAGGCATGAACATTATTGAGCATATCCGGGATGCCTTGCAACGTGCTGTTCAGAAGAGATCTCCACCGCCTCACACTCCTATGGATTTGTGGACTGCCCTGAAATGTTCATGTTGTAAATTGCCTCCTGCATACCTTCAGACATTAGTCGAGTCCATGCCACGTCGTCTTATGGCACTTCTGCGTACTCGCGGAGGCCCTACACGATATTAGGCAGGTGTATCAGTTTTTTTGGCTCTTCAGTGTATCTTAAACAACTCCTCGGCTGGCTTGATAATGTCACTTGGAATGAGCGACCTCCTTTTTGCGACATATTGTTATAGCTATTATAGGGTTGTTCATAGCAACTGAAGCAGACCCAAATGGTATAAAATTGTTTTGTTTAGCTCTAGTTCATAGTTCTGAATTACTGTATTGCTTAACGTTAAGAAATTATTAATATTCACTTTTGCTGTTTCTTATTTTACTTCCTTCGTGTAAACTTAAACGTCTGTAAAATACTATTACGTGCAATTAAGATAAAAATTACATAATAGTTAGAAATATTAATGCCTTATGGAATTGCGAAATACCATATATTGCTCATTAGTGGACGTTTAGCCATCCGTACACAATCCAGTATTTCTCCGTAGTGGGAGATTACAACGAGACCTGCGCAGAATGGATTTCAGCTAAAATGCTGCCCAACAAATAATGATAATAATTACGCGTATGATATGGTCATTTATCAGTTTCACTACAAAACTAGACAGAAATAACTATTATAATATGCAACTAATGAGAAAACGTCATAAAAACCAAATGTTATTTACAATACGAAAATAAACATATAAAAAATGTAAATAAAAAAAGGTCCTCCATTTCACTTTTTTTCCGCTGGTAAAATTAAAATATTCATTTTTTTTAAAATCAAAAACTAGGCAACTGATAATTCTTATCTAAACAACGAATGAAAATTCAGTTGCATTACTATCATCGAACTTCATAAACTGAAGAAGTATAATTATGTGTTGTACTGATTAGTCCAGTCATTGCTTAACTGTAACTTAAGAATGCGCATCGTATTCAGTTAAAAGTTCCGCCTGTCCGGGGCTTGAATTGCGTCGCAGTGTTTTTCAAATCCATTTTTTTTTTAATGAAACTCTTAAACGTGCCACTAGTATGTTTACACACGAAAATACATGTTAGCACAGACGAGAAAGGAATAGTACTTTAGTGTTACTTCGCATGTTCAAAAATATATTATTTTGTACTCTTTTCCAATATAGTAGCAAACTGCTTTCACAGACTGGCGTATCTTGAAACATACTAGCCGCACAGGAGCCAAACTGCGATAGAAGCCTGTATTGAACTTTGCCATAGACAATCGCAGCACTACGAGAACACCGCAAGTCAGTTCAGAGTTCAGCGCGTAGCGGCGATAGCACTATTGTTCCGCGATTCTCGGCTAAAAAAGGAAGAAAAAACGATGCAAGCAGATGGGACCATTAACAGTCTATACTGTAGCCACTAAAATGTGTTAGTGCGACTCCAAAGAAGTGTCAACCACACACAATGCTGCAATTTACACTCAATGACATAAAAATTCTCAAATCCAGTTAAAAATATTTAAAATTAATGAATTTATGTGATTGGGCGCATTCGACGTATTATGTGGAAAAGTTATCTGCGACTACACATTCACATTTGTCGCACAAACGTGCTGCTGTCGCCCTTAGTGGCGCGTGTATGATAAGATGTATACACTGTCCGTGTAAAGCAGTATACGCGAGAATGGCCAGCCATGGCCAATAAGCGACAGGCATGTGAATGAGACGAAAAAAAAATACCGTACTGGAAGAGGAAGGAATTTATAAAGGCCTGGTAATATGGGTGCGAGAGGCAGGCTAGATGGTGCGCCGAGCTGCTCGTCATTAGAGCTGCTTGGACACCTCGTGGTCAGATAGTGTGGAGATCGATAGACCTTTTTAAGTATTCCCATCGAGCACGCTTAGCGTATGTGTAGGCAGCCCCATGAACAAAGAGGCGAGAATATGTCCGGGAAATGCCGGTGTCCTCCAGTTAACACACTTGCTAATCACGGAATGTAGCGCCACCCTGGAAGCACTTGACGCTTATTGATCGTGCCGCCTTGTCCTGAGGCCCGCAATCTCTCAGATCACCCGTGAACAAGTCCAGACACTACGTTCTCTTCCGATGCACGTTATTCCACTGCTTCAACCTGTACTCGGGAAGGGGATTCTCTTGGTGGACCCTCCAGCCTACAGAGTTAATATCCACTACCGCGAGTATAATTAAGCAAAGGTAACCTCATCGAGCGCCAGCTCTCTTATAAGAGAAGATCACTGTGCACTTTCAAAGGCCGTACAAAAATCAATCTTCCCGTGGCTACATATAAACATTGAGATAGTCAATAACGTTCTGCCGTAAGTCGTTCAGGTGATATTGTCGAATTGTTTGAAACACAAAAAATGTCTATCTTCGCGTGAGATTCATCATCTGCTGGCACAAAACCAAAATAACATTATTTAATCTGCAACACCGTTTGAAAATAACACTTTAATGAAACTATAAAACACATAACTTCTCATAGTAAGCTGCTAACTTTGCATGCAGCTCGCACCTGTCGCTTGAACTGCGTGGCACAGTGCTTGAAATTCGCGTATTTTTATGAAATCACATAACGGGTCCCCGTTATACCGATATGAGAAAAGAAAACACACTTCTGACAAGGGACAAATAACACTCTAAAGATATCACACACATTAGAAATACTATTTCCGATCCTTCCAACATAGCTTAAGCTAAGAACGACTTTTTTCACACTGTTTTATTTAAAAATATACTCGTCGAAAACTTGCAACTCTATTATAGGCGTTGCTCTGAAATTTTCTGCAGAATTTCTACAAGTAAAATTAAAAAGTCACCACTTAAAGTCCCATAGGTACATGCAGCACGACGAGAACTCTGGCGGTCATGCTGATGTACTCTTCAGACTACTTGCCTCGCACCTAGACGAACATACTTCGAATCCTGTCGGGGTCGCTCACATGTATTTGCATGTGGAAAATATGCCTGACGATGCCTCTGGTAGACGGGTTTTCTCGGAGATATCCCGTTTCCCCGACTTGGTATTCCGAAGCTGTTTCATTCTCACCTCACTTCACACTCATCGGCTCCCAAGATCTCGATGTAAAGGGCTACTAGGATTATTCTGGGCGCGGCAANTCTCACCTCACTTCACACTCATCGGCTCCCAAGATCTCGATGTAAAGGGCTACTAGGATTATTCTGGGCGCGGCAATATGCGAATATATTCAGCCTGCAAACCATGTTGCATCTACTTTGACAATAACAACCATTTGTACACCGTGAATTATTCCAGCAGAGGGGTACGAAAAAACAGCGGAACATTATTTTGGACAGACGCTAATAACAAGAAACAGAAAACAAGCCACCAATGACTGTTGCCAACGGATACACAAAGAATATCAGAGAAGAAGAAAGGAAGTCAGTACTGACGAAGAAAACGATGCACAGACAACAGTACTAATAATCAAGGGAAGGAATATTGAGATCAATTCTATCCTACTCATATATAAATGCGAAAGTTTGTTTGTTTGTCCTTTTTTCACGTCGCAATAGAGCAACGGATCGGCGTGATTTTTTGCACAGAAATAGTGGGAGGGCCGGGAAGTGACATATGCTACTTTTTATCCCGAAAAAATATCTCGTTCCGTCGGGAAATGTTTTTTAGTAAAATAAGCGCTTGGGGTACAATACTGCTAAATACTCGATATATCTTATAAATAACTTATCGATTGATATGTGACTGAAAAATATTGGTGTATCNACAATACTGCTAAATACTCGATATATCTTATAAATAACTTATCGATTGATATGTGACTGAAAAATATTGGTGTATCAATGTTTTTATATTAAAAATTTTTTCGATTATCCTGTAGATAAAAGAACACAAACGGAATAACAATACAACGTTGGAACCAAGCAACAGATCGACGTAATTTCTTGTANCCTGTAGATAAAAGAACACAAACGGAATAACAATACAACGTTGGAACCAAGCAACAGATCGACGTAATTTCTTGTACAAGAAATAGTTGGAGGGCTGAAAGGTGTTATTGGCTACTTATTATCGTGAGAAAATATCTAAAAAAATTTACTCAATATGTAAATTTCTTTAATTATTCTATGTTAAAAGACATACGAATTGTAGTTTTAAAAATTAACAGTAATGCCTCGTAAACGAAAAACAAGTCTTTCAAGAGCATCGTCTCTAGCACAATAATTCTTTGCACCGCGCGAGCGGAGCCGCGGGCGCAGCTAATGTATATATAAATATATATTTAAATGTATTTGCTTGAAACGAAGAAACAACACAGATGAACACAACAGGCTTACTGAGGCATACAAACCGACTAAGTGAGTCATAAAGACTGAGGCTTGCATACAGACAGAAAAAAAAAAACATGCAGCATAAACACGTGNAAACCGACTAAGTGAGTCATAAAGACTGAGGCTTGCATACAGACAGAAAAAAAAAAACATGCAGCATAAACACGTGTATACTGAAGCACGCATGTGAACTGAGTAGCATTCACACGTTGAGACCCACTACAAACACAACCTCACATACAAACTGACACACACACTGAAATGCACATATTTACGGATGTGCTCATACAGACTGGAGCTCAGGTACAAATAGACACACACTTACGGACTGAGGCGCACACAGAGACTTATGCTCGCATGCAGAGTGAGTCTCGTATATTGAGGTACAATTGTGANAAACCGACTAAGTGAGTCATAAAGACTGAGGCTTGCATACAGACAGAAAAAAAAAAACATGCAGCATAAACACGTGGATACTGGAGCACGCATGTGAACTGAGTAGCATTCACAGGTTGAGGCCCACTACAAACACAACCTCACATACAAACTGACACACACACTGAAATGCACATATTTACGGATGTGCTCATACAGACTGGAGCTCAGGTACAAATAGACACACCCTTACGGACTGAGGCGCACACAGAGACTTATGCTCGCATGCAGAGTGAGTCTCGTATATTGAGGTACAATTGTGANACTTACGGACTGAGGCGCACACAGAGACTTATGCTCGCATGCAGAGTGAGTCTCGTATATTGAGGTACAATTGTGAAGGACATCTGCGTGTTCTACTGCCGTATTTTGTGTATTCCTTCACACAATTCCAAGCTCTGCAATGGCATTTGTTCAAATAAATTTCCATTAAATTCCCGAATCGATCCTACTACACGTCCTTTCGCTTCTTCTGACTATGATTATTTGACGTCTGCTTTTAAACACATGCCGTTAGAAGTGGAACGATGCTTGTATTATAATTAATATGCCAAGCTCAACTTTATCTCCACTGGTTTCGCGCGCTCTTTCAGGTTTGTCAAACGCTCCCTAAAATAATTCTCTAAAATTAACTTCATCACGTTACGAACCCCGCTGCTCCCTTCACGCCAATCTATAGGAGTACACTGGCATGCACACGCCGTGCTAATCAATATCCTCTGATCAACTCCGGTATGACTGACCACTTTCCCCAGCTCTAGTGAAATACTGACACCGCTTTAACCCGCTTGTAGGGCTGCAATGCAGCGCACGAATATTTTGAAACCACTGGAAAGGATCCAATTACACTGCCTGCTGCTCGCTTGTCCGAACCTGTTCCATCGTGATCAGACGTCGCCTTACTGTTACGTTACATGATACACAAGGGTAATGGAATAAAAAATACTCGTTCGAATTAGTTCCGTTCACGTATAACTTGTTAACGTTCATACATGCAAAGTCATTAAAAAAAAATTTTCAGTTCCACTTTTACTGTGTAGTAATATGTCGAACAGTTTTATAATTTCTGGAAATTCTAAAAAGTATAATCCTAACCGTTTACGACAAAGGCAACATGAAAAGCTGAGAAGAGTGGTCTTAATAAGATTTATGATTGACTTATCAAAATTCCTTGTAATAACTTTAAATGGTTACACTCTACATTTTAAAGCACATTGCAATATTTTTTCCGTCTNTTATCAAAATTCCTTGTAATAACTTTAAATGGTTACACTCTACATTTTAAAGCACATTGCAATATTTTTTCCGTCTCAGTTGTGTCTTTTTTGTAAGGGTTTCAAAAACATATTCTGTAATATATGAAATAGAAATTTTGGGAAATTGGAAATGTATCTAATACAAAAGTGTATATTTAATCGTTTATTGACGGGAATATATTTTATATTAAGCCCAAAAATTTAAATTTTATTCGCAATAATAAAATTTTAAGGCTATTTTGTTTTCCGAAACTCATAATGTAACTACTAAGATGTCTTAATTTTTGTTATCGCTCCTAAAGCGATATATGCAGCCAAATATTTTAAATAAATGCACTAACGAGTTACATTTAACACAGAAGGGTTCGGGTAGTTCTAGTGCAGCGTACAGGCAATCTAATGGTTCAGAGTTTAAATCTGAAGTAAGCCATGGGTAAGTGTAACGTTTTAAAATATTACTTAATATTTGACATGAAGCCGCTCTCTTAGGTTAACCTACCGAAATTAAAGAGGCATTAACCGAGCAGAAGAAGCGAAGTTCCAGGAGGCGTGAGAAGCCTAAAAAAATTAATATTTACCTTTGCTTAACTCAAGATACTGCCAAACCTCTGAAAATAACCGAAGAGTGGCTATGAAAAAAATTATTAATTATTCCACTGACACTTCGTAACTGAAGATGATTATATTTTCCGAACAATGCTTTTGAATAATTGCCTCTTTGTGATGACTGGAATTCCTCCAGCAGCCACCTCTTAGAGTAAAATAGGAGAGATAGGTTTCTCTTTAACTTAATTTATTTAGTGATTTCTTGATAATTGTCATTTTATATTTTAAAGCGCATTTTCTTTTGTATTACTTATAAACGTAGCTCATGCGTTTTGCAGCAAATAGAGGAAGTCAAATAATTACCTTCGTTGTGCCCTGTAAAGTAGACACTCGATTATGTTTATCATATTTGAGTCTTAAATAATCTTAGATAATCAGGGAATTATACAGTATGTACCAAGTTTTAAATGCAATTTGCGTACTAACAAAAACCTTCATTTAATTTCTGCTGACGAATATAATTTACCGCACAATTTTATTTCAGAATGGGGCCTGCTTTTTAACTTGTAATCTACATGCCTGAATGTACACTGCAAGTTGTGACGGTGCTGCAACGCCGTGCCTCACGCATTAACATCAGCGCAGGAAATTGTACGTCCTAACACGGGGGATAGATCGACGCGGGAACTGAGGCTTACCTTTATGGTGACCCGTCAGACGTAAGTCGTCGTGGACGTTGGTGCCGATGCGGGTGCGTGGCTTGGCAGGCGAGCGCTGACTGTCGGCGTGGAGGCTCGAGACTGCCACCCCCACTCCAACCCTCACTTAGCGATGCCACCATCCTTCCAACATGTATGGATGGCTTCTAGCATCCATCCGACGATACGTTCCACGTCATTATAGTTGAATGTTACTGGACACGAACCACAACGAAATCATCTGGGATGTCGCTCAACAACCTGGTCAACGTATTTCCCGGCTATAAAAGGGGTTGCCTTTCGTCTTGGGAGAGAGACCGGATAGGAACCTCACAATGAGAACATTCTAACTTGGCAGAAGGCACATCCTGCCATGTTTGATGAGGGAATTTTATAGGGCACGAAGTGAAAAATTGTAAGATAAGTTAATTTTTCTATTCTCTAATTTTGCAATGCTACAATATTTGGGCTTAGTATGTATTGTTATGAGAGCTCATTTTTAAATGTAACCTCATGTAGTTTTTATTACAAGCATTATAATTGTAGCGCATTTTAAAGCTTGCTTGGATATCTGTATTTTTATAGTTCTTGTATTTTTATATGATCAGTTTATGAGAAAAAAGAAAAAAACAAAGTAAGCCCGGAAATAAATGGAAAGAAAACTAACAGTTTGTTGAATCATTTCTCAAAATTTTGGGGATTAATTATATTGTTTTCCAATTCATATCAAGGGATAGTTAAATTGTCGCAATATTTTGAGTGGACTGGAAGGAGTTGAAGGTTACTTTCGTGGAGTGGTGGGGTCTTCTGCTAGTTCTCCCGTTCTGTGACAAAGTACATAAGTTTTAGAAAAATATTTTAATTGTTCACAGTCCTTTGATTCTGGCCAAAATGACATTTGAAAATTTCCATATTTCGTAATGAAGCTGATATATTGTACTATTTGGCAATTTTTAACGTATTATACTTATTTCTGATTATAATCACCTTCCCCGAAAATTAAAATTATCATGTTTATACTCTGGCTTTTAAATTAATTTTATTTCTAAAATTGTAGTTTTATGCAAATCAGTAGCTGATTTAAAACATGAAATTACGTTTACTTCTTGATATATATTTCAATATCTATCAGATATCTTCTTATAATTAATTTTTAAATATAATATATAACCAGTGGAATGCTTGGGATTGTACTTATTATCACTACCGTATTGTTTGAGTTGGATGGTAACTGTCTCAAAACATACATACTGAAACTCCTATTGTAATAACTTCTGATATCTCAAATTTATATTGTTTGTAAGTTTGTTTGAATTAATATATAAAGCGGACGGATACATATCAACGAAGTTTATGGTTTTATAAAGTTCGTGTGATCTTTAAAATACAACGTGCATAACGTTACTACCATAGATAATTTAGATGGTACGAATATTCACATCAATGAATATTATTTTTAGAAAATTTAGTTTATCTGTAATGGGTACTTTTGGTACACACAATTTAGTTGAAAATGGTCGAAAAATATACGAAATATATAAAATATATTAAAACTATTTTAATTTGGACCATTTTTTAAACAAGTGCCTTATCTTTGGAAACAATACACCAATTCCTACCAAATTTGGCGAAGAATTTGTACTATGGTGGGGCATATTATTTTATATGTTTCAAGTAAACTAGTAACATACATTCAGAATAGAGTCTATATGAAAAATTTAGCTAAGTGTGTTATATGTATGAACAAGCTAACCGTTCCTTGCAACTAGAGTTGTTGAGTTGACTTGAGAGAATTGGGCGGTTCTTAACAACGAGGTCTTGGGAACCAACGATGTTGAAATGAGGTGAGAATGGAGAAGCGCCGGATTGCAAGGGTGGGGGAAACAGGAGATCCCCGAGTGAACCCGCCGACCAACGGCATCGTCCGGCACGATTCCCACTTGCGACAAATCCGGGAGCGACCCGGCCGGCGATTGAACCCGGCTCGCCTTGATCGGAGGCGGGCTGTCAAACCGTTCAGCCACCGTGGCCCCCTTCCAACTAGAAGTCGGACCAAAAACGTTCAGAAAAAATCACATACTTTTTATAATGTCAAAAATAAATACTATATTTCTCCGAGATTCAAATCACCAAAAGCCCCCTACACATGCCAGGCCATGTTGAGCGAATGCAGGCGAACTTCGGCCTGTAAACATTCCTACTCACCTCGTCTGGCCGAGGAATAGTAGTAGTTGAGCGGTTAGCCTGCTCGCCTCCCACCAAGGCGAACCGGGCTCAATCCCCATCCGGGTCACTCCTGATTTTTGTAATTGGGAATCGTGCTGGACAGGTATTCACGGGGAACTTCCGTTTCCACCACCCTTGCATTCCAGCATTGTTCCATCCTCACCTCATTTCACCATCATTGGCTCCCAAGACCTCGATATTAAGAGCCACCCAAATCTCTCACTTCCATCGTCTGGACGACACTCGCTGACGAGATCGATATTTAGACGGGTTGTCGGTTTTTTTTCTTCGGACTAGTCAAAAACACTTGCGTGTGCTTAGCCAATGGTTTTAAACGACTGCTCACAGCTCAGTAAGCGTTTGTCGCTCAAAGTGAGTCTTCTTTAATGTGAAATTTTTGTTAAAATTAATGCCGACTTGGAAAGAACGATGACGTTTTCAAATTCATTGTGTTGTTCCAAGATAAGCCTGTGATTTGGGGTCCCAAACACAAGAATAACACAAAGATAAAAGAATGTATGTCACCTTTTGATAACATAAAGCTTGTGTAAGTTGAATGTGAATTACGAAGAAATGGTTCATGAAGTAATTCCAATAACAGTTTTTTCCACAGCTTTGCTGTAAAATTACGACATTACTGTATAACTACGGCAGGTTGAAATCTATGGCTTAAAAATGTATTTATTGTAGTAAGCTATTTGTAACCGCTGTATATTACAGTTACTTTAAGCCTATACAAACAGAAGACTTTTTGGAATTCGAAGATATAAATTGGCAAAATATTCAAGTAGTATCAGGAAATATATATATAAAAATATGGACAATTCAGAACTATCTGTGAAGTCCACTCATTCCGCATGACGAAAAAGTATATTCAGTAGAATTTATGTGCCAGGCTATTGCTTAATACCAAAGTGCTTCCTTATTGGTTGGTTTTTATTAACTCGTGTATTTAATCATGAAAATTTGATTACCGTTTAGTTTAAAATAAATGAATTATTGACTTTAAATTACTTTGTCGCCTTACGATGAGTGCTCAGCAACACCATCTTTTTTGCAGTCCTTAATTTTTATACTTCTTTTTTTATACGCGTTCAAATGACAATTGAAAGTATTCCTAATCAGCATTTTCAATAACTGTAAATGCAGAGACCGCTTCGACGTCTACGTCTATCATGCGTGGCTCACGTTCTACAACTGAGAACTCGCGCAGCGTATTAATGGAGGCACTCGCCCACGCTGCTCCATGGCCTCGACTCGTCTCAGTTCGCCTTGGCCTGGGCTCAGCCGTCACGTACGGGAAACAGAAAAAAAACATAATGTTTCATAGCATCTTGCCTGTTGTGCCTGGTTGTCTGAGTTATGGTCTTGTTTGTACTGCGACAATACGGTGCTGCACATGACTGTAGAAGGCGCTCGAACCTGCAGGCCATTTTAGATATGTCCTGCATAATCTCCAGAGTTATATCCATCCCAACTAATATTATAAATGCGAAAGTGTGTTTGTTGGTTTGTTTGTCCTTCTTTTACGTTGCAACGGAGCAACGGATCGACGTGATTTTTTGTACAGAGATAGTTGGAGGGCAGGGAAGTGACATAGGCTTCTTTTATCCCGAGAAAATATATCATTCCCTCTGGGAAATTCTTATTGGAAAATGAAAAAGTACACAAACGCAATAACAATGCAACGTAGCAACCGAGCAACAGATCGACGTTTTTTTCTTGCACAGAAATCACATATTTTTAATTGATTTGAAACTTAGCAAATTTAATTTGCAATGTTTATACACAATTACAATGCATAGTATATTTATGGTTTATTTTATAGAGCTCGCTCTTTACTTGCCTGCCGTCTATAAGTAATGACACAGCTTATTTCATCTGAATTCAATAATGTCATTAAACAGTTTGGTTGCTAATTTTTTTTCTAAAACCTTTAAAAACGTTTCCAAAATATTTTTTTGCGTAGTTAAAATATACGCAAGTTTATAAGTCATTATAACTAAAATTAATTAAATAAATTCTTAATCTCACAATTAAAAAAAATATCGATAAATGTATCGAAGTTTTCGATAATAGCAAATTCATGATAAATAATTGTACTCCCTGGTTAAGAACTGCCTTCAAAATTACGTACAGTTTAGATATTTTGTTTGTTTTTCCCTCTTCGTGTCAGGTCTTATGTAACATGTACTTGTAACTTTCAAAAAATATTCTGCAATATGGGGTGATAAATGTGCAACCAGATCACTCCACACAACATATTTTATGACGCGTTCGCTTAATAAACGGAATCTATGGGGAATTAACAGATTTGAAATGAGTGACAAAGAGTTTTTTCATTGTCCAGATACCCGTAGGCATGCTGGAAAACTGAAACTGCTACATGTGAGAATATTCAAAATTGTGAGTGTGACTTATTTTTACTTTGTGTGTGCAGCCTCCAGAATTTGTGGCGAAAGATTTGACAAGCTAAAAAAAAGTTTTTTCCTACCCTTTCTATCTCAGTTTAAAAATGAACTCTTTAGGGATTATTACCGAAGAAGATAGTTTGAGTGAATGAGCTTTGGGTGCTAGCAGAGGGAATTCGAGAGGAGGGAAATGGGCGAATGTTCCGTCAAAGGGTAGAGCAGACTTGTAAAATGTTTGGAGAAATAAGGAAAACTGAAAATTATTGCAGCTCAAGCGGTTTCAGGGAGAATGTGAGACAGAATGTCCTTTCTCTTCCTACTCTCGTGTAAATATGCACGTCATTTATTTGATATTTATGATTGGGTCAAGTACTCATGGCTTAAATGTTACGTCGTTTAGTTCAAATATTACACATTAACTTAGGTGCTTCAGGAAGAATTTTCCTTGTGACAGTTTTCAGTTACAGAAAAACACACAAATTTATCCTAAACGAACATTTTACCGTAGAACCTAAGATAAGTATTGAGGCCATGACAAAATATTTCACACATATAGCTTTCCGCCAAATTATATAATCAAGGAACAAATAACGAAATGATGAACTATAATAGTATTTTAATAAATGTTTTTCTTAATACGAAAATCATTTCAATTCATACAGCTCCTTTAAATTTGGTTCTGTTGGGGTTAAAGACGCTGGACGTATGGAAAGCGGGGATGTTTTAATGAGCAATTGATTGGACGACTTCATTCCTATTAAGAAATCGCTGGAAGCAATTTCATCGGGCGCACGTCAGCTGGTGAGAAGCGGGCAAGAGATCGGGGGCAAGGCAAGCAATCATCGGATATTACTTCCACTGCAGAACAAAAAGCATTGAAGAGAGAAAGAGAGGTGTAAGGTGAAATGGAAGAATGACGGCAAGGGATGAGAAAGGGTGATGAAGACGTCCAATAGAAAATTAATTGATGCGGGAAACCGCAAGGGGAAATACTTCGCCGGTTCTTTCATGAGATGTTTTATCTCAAGTGAACTGTCTGTCTTGAATAACAAATACTGCTAGAGTAAATTTTGTGGTCACTGATGTTTACTACGCAGCAGACATCAAAGGTTATTCTATCTTTGGCATCATAATTTGCTTAAGTTTCCTAAATTAATCTTCCTGCTCTCTCAGCACCAGGTTTTTACGACAGAGTAGGAATTTACTGTAGCTTACAACGCAGTTATTATGTTTAATCTATTTACGTCAGAGGAAAATGAAGGTCTATCCCACCAATTAAAACACAAGTCGACACAGCACAAATTACCTCACTTCTTTGTGGAAAAACCTTCAAATAAGACCCATGTGAGTTTCAAAATTCATGCAGGCGTATGTTACATTTATGTTTGTAAATCCTGATAGTTAATTTTGTAAATCAACACACGTTTTAGTAGTTTAGTATTTAAAACGCAGGCCCACGATGCCGATAAAATAACAGTTGTGTCATTTTCTAAATTGTTTAAATTTTCCACGAAACTCTAACCCATCCCACAGTCACATAATTTTAATGCAAATTCAATATTAATTTATAAGTTTACTTTTATTTATTTATTTATGTATCCTTGAATCGAGACATGAGGTGCGTGCGCAGATTGCTGCATCAAAGGCTCATGTTATTAAGAATTAGTGGTTACGTTCTGCCAAAAAAACATAATATATAGCAGAGTGTTCGCACTATATACGTCAAAACAATGTTATTTTCCGCTCGTTATTACAGCAATTAACAAGCACCAGTGAAAGGTTATCTTATGAGGGCAGAACATTGTATATTTGTAAGTATGAGCGCGTAATTGTTTCGTCGCTGTGGAGCACGTCTGCGAGCGAATGACTTATAGGTGGATACACCGAACAACATTTTTGGACAGAAACTCAGTGCCACGCAGCCTTCATTTGTTCTTGTTTGTAAATAAATATACATGGAGAGGGGGAAGTTTTTTCTTAAATATCGTAAAGACGATGTTTTATGACTGCATTTATTATTTTAATTACTGTTGCTGCAAAATTATTGTAGAAACACTTAATAATAACCACATATTTCTTCTTTGCAGCTGTAGGTCGGAAAACAGCCAAAGACAATGGCGTGTACGAATCTTAGACGTTTAAGGAAACCATTTTTTATTTTGTGCCTTGCTAATCATTTCGACAAGGCTTCCAAAGTATAAGTTTAGGCAAACAAAACAGACCAGTACAAAATAAAATACAAGTAATTAGCCGTGCTTAACGAACGCGTGCCTGTGGCTCGTCTTAAGAGAATCTGGCGCGAGAGGCGAGATGATTAGATCAGGAAGCAGGACGATGCTTCTTCACGCGAGAGGAAGCATGTTGGAGATTAATTAGTGCGTGGACGCGGTACAAGGGTCTACTAGCCGCCATTTATCATCACTCAGACGCTACTCCCTCAGCGCGGGGGGAAGTACACGCCCTTGTGAGGGCTCTTGTCCTCCCATTTATTTAACAAGTCCAGAGCCCAGGTTGTGGACAGCTAGCCCATCCCACCTGGCTGCCGATCAAATTGTTAATCTGCGGCAAGCCAGCAGTATGTTTTGTTATTAGGACCCCTGGGTAGCGCCAGGGAGCCTGGTACCCATAACTGTTTCCTCTCCTTCACTGCCTGCGGGAGGAAAGAAGAGGAATGATTCCTCAAAGCCCCAAAATTCTAAAATGCAGGGCATGTTGAGAACCACTGCGAAAACTGGAGTACTTCGCTGCGGTTTTAGTTTCCTTCAAACGGAATCTAAGCCGAAAAAATTGCAGTTGTCTGTAAGTGGTCGAGGAGGCAAGGCCTGCAATAAGTTACGATAAATGAAATAACTAGAATGTGTATATGTACACTGTAATTTTTTTTAAGGTTGGCAGCAATTAATAGTTAATATAGCTTTGTAATTGGTTTGAATTTATAATAATATATAAATAAAGTATTAAAGTTAAAAAAAAATCTCATGTCAAATTATGTTTGAGCTTATATCGTGTTGCGTGTTGTTCGAATTTAACATTAGTTAGTCGGAACCTACTGCAAACAGTAAAGACAATTCATATATATATATATATATAATTTTATGAATCTAATGTGTGGAAGTAAGTCTACTAGCGACTTGGTGGCGCATGTTTTATACGTCTCGGCAGCTGCGGAGGAACAGGAGGAGGTGGGGGAACGTAAAATCTGACGTCATCCGGAGCAGCCACTCATTTCTCCTCATTCACCGTGAGGGACGCTGAGAGAGAGAGAGAGAGAGGAGGACGGTGTCCATCACAGCTCAGGGCGGGTGGGAACTACAGAGTGGGACAGGCGGGTATGGAGTGTAACACCCCAATTGGGAGCTGGAATCTAAGGGTATGATGAGGAGAAGATGAAGCTAGAGGTGGATAACTACCGAGGAGGAAGAGGGGTGGAGTGCAGAGCAATAAATTACTGACTCATGGCACAGTCGAAGGAGCATCTAAAAGAAAACCGTTGGCACTTTCAGGTTGAACATCGAATCAGATTCACTGGTCTGTTTTTGAGGACGAGTATAGATATGTCCAAAAGGTTCAATAATTGGTTTCAGAACATCATAAAATCACCTTTATTTACTTCAAAAATAATCGCATCATTCACAAAACACTTTTGGCAAAGATCATAAAGCTTTAAAGATGCAAATGCATATATATATAAGAACTGATCACAGGACTGCTGTCTCNTGTAACACCCCAATTGGGAGCTGGAATCTAAGGGTATGATGAGGAGAAGATGAAGCTAGAGGTGGATAACTACCGAAGAGGAAGAGGGGTGGAGTGAAGAGCAATAAATTACTGACTCATGGCACAGTCGAAGGAGCATCTAAAAGAAAACCGTTGGCACTTTCAGGTTGAACATCGAATCAGATTCACTGGTCTGTTTTTGAGGACGAGTATAGATGTGTCCAAAAGGTTCAATAATTGGTTTCAGAACATCATAAAATCACCGTTATTTACTTCAAACATAATCGCATCATTCACAAAACATTTTTGGCAAAGATCATAAAGCTTTAAAGATGCAAATGCATATATATATAAGAACTGATCACAGGACTGCTGTCTCGCGATATTGTTTTGATACCACATCCGCAAAATGTACAGCTTTCATGACGTTCCTCAGGCAAAGAATCAGGAAAAATTTCGCAGGTGCCTGATCAGGGGAGTAGGACGGTAGATGCTCGAGAACAGCTACGCTGCACTGAGCGAAGAGTTCGCGCACATGGATTACACAGAACTCAGGCACGTTTCGTGCAGCAACATCCACTTCCTAGTCACGTGCAACTCTGGTCAAACACGGAGGATGCATCGTAGCCACCGTTTTAAAACTTCCTTGCAGAGAGTTGCATTCACCATTCGACCTTCAGGCACAAATTCAACGTCATCGTTGTAGAAAAAGGCAATCAACAAAATCTTGACTTTGGGCTTTTGTAGGTGACTCTCTATGGGTCAGGGAGAGGACACTGAATGCAATTCTAACAATAGTCGCTTGAATTCAAAGTAGACCTCGTGTTACGATGAGACGATGTTTCGCCGAATGGATGGATCCTCGTCACACATAATAATGATATCTCCAGTGGTTTCCAGCCATTTCGCTTTCTGTTCGTCTTACAACTTGTATATCGGAAATCACGGACAGATCTTCCGTTTATCCAAATCATCGTGGACGATGGTGCGCACCATGTCCTTGCTTATACCCGATTCCTCCTCCATCAATCGTAGAATCATTCGCCAATTACGTACCAACATGTGCCACACTAGCTCGACCAGATCTGGGTTTCTACTAGTCGAGAGCCTACAGGAACATCCTCACTTGTTTCCTGGCCATCGCGAAAGCATTTGAACTAGCCGTAAAACAATATTCTGATTGCAGCTTCCATCCTGTATACTTGCCCCAACATTTCATGCACCTCCGTCGCATTTTCCCCAATTTGAAGCAAAAATTTATGATATCTCACTTTTACATTGCACTGCGGTCCTACCTCTCAAACTATGTTTGACTCCTTGCAGTGAGTGTAGCCTGATTGTCACGGTATTATCCACAATAGGTGGTGCTTCTCTACATGTTCCTGGCAGCCATGTGCATGCATGCGAATCTGTCCCATATTGACTTTCAGATATCAGATCATTTCCCTATCTTTTTAGACATACCTCATATATATTTAAGTAGATGCATTTAATGATTGTAATAAATACTTCCAACATACGAAACTAAGTCGAAATATGTTTCATGGTTTCGTAGATATAGCATAATTGTATAACATTTTTATATGGCCACCGTTTTCAAAATAATAGGTTTTAGTATGTCAGAAATAGGTTGATTTTTATCGTGATAGGAAACTAAAATTTAAATTTCATGTGGCACTATCTTACAAAATGGTGGACAAACATACTATGTATTTATATATTTGAGGCTCGTAAAAAAACATACTTTTAGAATTATAAGTTTGGTCGAAATCGGTCAAGCAGTACGGTATATATTGGAAATTAAAATTTAAAATTTATATTAGATATATAAATTAAATAAATTAAATATATACATTTAAAAAAAGTATCTGATTCTTTGAAATTGCTATATAAAGATAGCCCACAATAGTATTATTTAAATGCAAAATTTGACCGGAATCGGTTTTACAGATAATATAAAAGATTTATTTTCCCTGATGCAGTACCTTCCAAAATAGTGGATAAGTAATATTATCGCTTTCAAAAGTCTATGCCCACAACATACGATACAATGTAAAAAATTTCGTTTAAATCGGTACATGGTTCTCGAGATATAATAAAAAAAGGTTCCGTATTGACTAGCTTCAAAAATGGCTTACCGAAAATATTGTTGCATTTTAAATTAAATGATGACATTATGCACTGTCAACAAACCAATTTTTTTCAAATATATAAAAAATATCATTGAAAAACTATGTTTTTTTTTCAATTTTAATTTTCTTCCAAAAAGAAATACCAGTGACATTATTGCTTTCCAAATCCAATGCTTCTACCATGCACTGTGCACGTACCAAATTTGGGATAAGTTGGTTAAACAATTCTCGCTATATAACATTATGTCGTAAATATTTCAATTGCCGCCATTTTTATAATAAGTACCCCGTGTAATAGTAATCTATAGAAGTCAGACGTTCATACGTTCATACTAGATACTAGGTGTGGAATAATTTTGTGAAATTTGGTGGCATGTTTAAAATCTATTAAGGGGAAACAAACATTTCAGACAGACATTTGGATGATTGCATAAGTCTATCTTTTCTGCGGCATAAATTCTTTACGATTCTGAGCCTTAATTAATTCATGCATTTAAGAAAAAATTTCCTATGAAAAATTGTTTGTGTCTCAAATGTAGTGCATGTGAAAAGCTTGTTATTCTTCCATTTTTACTAAAATTCTACCTTGTTTGGTTGAATAGCAATTTCATATTTATTTTGTATGTAAATAGTGGGATTTATTGCATAGAAGACATAGATCTCTGTTGTGAGCAGATAGAAAATAGGTAGGTTGTTAATTGCCAAGAAGGAATATTTTTAATATGGAATATTCTTGAATAAATTGTGTTGTGTTATTTGTAAAGCGAACGATTTTTATATAAAGCATATGTAATCAGATAACGATTTTACGAAATTATTTAGTTTTTGTGTACAAAATATTTATATTTGTTGGCCTGCCCAACGTAAAAGTCAATTATTCCCTATAATTTCTCCTCTCTCCTCCAAATCCCGGGCTTGTACTGTCCAGATTTATTTACGAGTGATTGGAAATTGGCCGACAGGTACGTATTAAGTAGCACGAGAAAGCTTAACCTTAGCAGGGTTGTGGAATAGTTGTACGAAGCTGTGAATGGAGACTATAACTCGTTGAATTGTTTTTGAGTATAAACGGTTTAACAGTTGCTGGTGAGACAGTTACCTGAAAAAAAAGTTAAACTGTGATTGTGACATCCAACTATTCAAAATTCTCGAACTAAAACATTTTACCTTCAACGAAGTGATATTGCATGTCGAAAGACAACTTGAATTTTTTTTTGTAGCTGACATCCTTAATTTTAAAAAACAATTGTTACTTTGACTCCGTACAGTGGCACAACTGAGGCGAGGATCCTAGAATTCATATCCCGTTGACCAGGGGGGCCTGAACNGCAAAATGTACAGCTTTCATGACGTTCCTCAGGCAAAGAATCAGGAAAAATTTCGCAGGTGCCTGATCAGGGGAGTAGGACGGTAGATGCTCGAGAACAGCTACGCTGCACTGAGCGAAGAGTTGGGTCACACGGATTACACAGTACTCAGGCACGTTTCGTGCAGCAACATCCACTTCCTAGTCACGTGCAACTCTGGTCAAACACGGAGGATGCATTGTAGCCACAGTTTTGAAACTTCCTTGCAGAGAGTTGCATTCACCATTCGACCTTCAGGCACAAATTCAACGCCATCGTTGTAGAAAAAGGCAATCAACAAAATCTTGACTTTGGGCTTTTGTAGGTGACTCTCTATGGGTCAGGGAGACGACACTGAATGCAATTCTAACAATTGTCGCTTGAATTCAAAGTAGACCTCGTGTTACGATGAGACGATGTTTCGCCGAATGGATGGATCCTCGTCACACANCAAAGTAGACCTCGTGTTACGATGAGACGATGTTTCGCCGAATGGATGGATCCTCGTCACACATAATAATGATATCCAGCCATTTCGTTTTCTGTTCGTCTTACAACTTGTATATCGGAGATCACGGACAGATCTTCCGTTTATCCAAATCATCGTGGACGATGGCGCGCACCATGTCCTTGCTTGTACCCGATTCCTCCTCCATCAATCGTAGAATCATTCGCCAATTACGTACCAACATGTGCCACACTAGCTCGACCACAACTGGGTTTCTTCTAGTCGAGAGCCTACAGGAACATCCTCACTTGTTTCCTGGCCATCGCGAAAGCATTTGAACTAGCCGTAAAACAATATTCTGATTGCAGCTTCCATCCTGTATACTTGCCCCAACATTTCATGCACCTCCGTCGCATTTTCCCCAATTTGAAGCAAAAATTTATGATATCTCACTTTTACATTGCACTGCGGTCCTACCTCTCAAACTATGTTTGACTCCTTGCAGTGAGTGTAGCCTGATTGTCACGGTATTATCCACAATAGGTGGTGCTTCTCTACATGTTCCTGGCAGCCATGTGCATGCATGCGAATCTGTCCCATATTGACTTTCAGATATCAGATCATTTCCCTATCTTTTTAGACATACCTCATATATATTTAAGTAGATGCATTTAATGATTGTAATAAATACTTCCAACATACGAAACTAAGTCGAAATATGTTTCATGGTTTCGTAGATATAGCATAATTGTATAACATTTTTATATGGCCACCGTTTTCAAAATAATAGGTTTTAATATGTCAGAAATAGGTTGATTTTTATCGTGATAGGAAACTAAACTTTAAATTTCATGTGGCACTATCTTACAAAATGGTGGACAAAAATACTATGTATTTATACATTTGAGGCTCGTAAAAAAACATACTTTTAGAATTATAAGTTTGGTCCAAATCGGTCAAGCAGTACGGTATATATTGGAAATTAAAATTTAAAATTTATATTAGATATATAAATTAAATTAATTAAATATATACATTTAAAAAAAGTATTTTATTCTTTGAAATTGCTATATAAAGATAGCCCACAATAGTATTATTTAAATGCAAAATTTGACCGGAATCGGTTTTACAGATAATATAAAAGATTTATTTTCCCTGATGCAGTACCTTCCAAAATAGTGGATAAGTAATATTATCGCTTTCAAAAGTCTATGCCCACAACATACGATACAATGTAAAAAATTTCGTTTAAATCGGTACATGGTTCTCGAGATATAATAAAAAATGGTTCCATATTGACTAGTTTCCGAAATGGCTTACCAAAAATATTATTTCTTTTTAAATTAAATGATGACATTATGCACTGTCAACAAACCAATTTTTTTCAAATATATTAAAAATATCATTGAAAAACTATGTTTTTTCAATTTTAATTTTCTTCCAAAATGAAACACCAGTGACATTATTGCTTTCCAAATCCAATGCTTCTACCATGCACTGTGCACGTACCAAATTTGGGATAAGTCGGTTCAACGATTCTCGCTATATAACATTATGTCGTAAATTTTTCAATTGCCGCCATTTTTATAATAAGTACCCGTGTGATAGAACTCTATAGAAGTTAGACGTTCTTACTAGATACTAGGTGTGGAATCGTTTTGTGAAATTTGGTGGCATGTTTAAAATCTATTAAGGGGAAACAAACATTTCAGACAGACATTTGGATGATTGCATAAGTCTATCTTTTCTGCGGCATAAATTCTTTACAATTCTGAGCCTTAATTAATTCATGCATTAGAAAAGAAATTTGCATTGGAGAAATATTGTTTGTGTCTCAAATTTAGCGCATGTGAAAAGCGTGTTATTCTTCCGTTTTTACGAAAATTCTACCTTGTCTGGTTAAATAGCAATTTCAGATTTATTTTGTATGTAAATAGTGGGATTTATTGCACAGTAGACATAAATCTATGTTGTGAGCAGATAGAAAACGGGTAGGTTATTAATGGCTAAGAAGGAATATTTTTAATATGGAATATTCTTGAATAAATTGTGTTTTGTTATTTGTAAAGCGAACGATTGTTATATAAAGTAAATGTAATAATATAGTGATTTTACGAAATTATTACGTTTTAACGTACAAAACATTAATATTTTTTAGCCTGCCCAACGTAAAAGTAAATTATTCCCTATCATTTCTCCTCTCTCCTCCAAATCCCGGGCTTGTGCTGTCCAGATTTATTTACGAGTGATTGGAAAGTTGCCGACAGGTACGTATTAAGTAGCACGACGAAAATTTAACCCTAGCAGGGCTTTGGAATAGTTGGACGAAGCCACGTATAACTCGTTGAATTGTTTTTGTGTATAAACCGTTTAACATTTGCTGGTGAGACAGTTAACTGAAAAACAGTTAAACTGTGATTGTGACATCCAACTATTCAAAATTCTCCAACTAATATATTTTGCCTTCAATGAAGTGACATTGCATGTCAAAAGACAACTTGAATTTTCTTTGTCTAGCTGACATCCTTAATTTTAAAAAACAATTGTTTCTTTGACTCCGTACAGTGGCACAACTGAGGCGAGGATCCTAGAATTCATATCCCGTTGACCAGGGGGGCCTGAACTGGCGAAACTTGAAAATCTGGCTGTCGCGACCTCTGACCTCCTCGTTGGTCGTGGTCACGCGCTGCGGACCAGCNCGACCTCTCTACGACTCAGGTAGCCGAGGGCGACGCACCTCGGGCTACTGGCTGGACGCTGCTCTCATCTGTATTCCGCGGCGCGGGGTCACGTGCGAATTTTACTTGACGCCGGCCTCGGGACGGTGACTGTGCCCGGTGGGCGGGACAGCATGACGGCCTTCCCCGCGTGGAGAGAACTGGCTGCCTGCCCCCGTCACGTCCAACTGCAGCAGCGCTTCGAAACACCCACCTCCACAAGTTCACGCAGCGTCTGACGATAACTTCCACGTCCGCCCCAGGAAGCACGGTTTAGCATACTACATTCACCGTTTATTGGTTGTTTCCAAAATATGGCACGTATCACAAGCGTTTCATATTTGCTTTTAAAAGTTAACACGTTGTTTTCGTTAAATTAAACTTTTATGTATATTTTATCTGTAAATTACAATATTTAATTTAAAACTAAGATGAATAAAGACAGAGAGAATATAGGTGTGTTGGTAACGCCTAGTAAGAAATAGTTCTTACGCAAAATAGCATTACACCGAGCGCGCACGAATATTGTGCGTTGACACACTGGTGTAATTTTCTAACGTTTCTTTGTATGGGGCGGAATAATATCCAGGAATTGTAAATTTAGAAGGGCATCATGAAAGTGGTAAGTAACCATTGTATCGAGTGCACATGCTGAATAGTGATGTGCGACATCCGCTTTATAATATAGTTTCAAAAATCTAGACCATATCGTTATATGTACGATATACCAGTTCTAGAAAATATTCGGAATCTATGACGATAAATCGCTAGTATTGTAATGTATAATAAGAAGAGTGCTCACTCACTGACAGCGCACAGCCAATAACGCTGGACCAAGAAACTTGGGAATTGTTGGGATAGCGTAAGCATTAACAGTATCGCTACTATAGAAATATCGCTAGCATCGAATATCATTAACATTACCTACCCCCAATATCGTTTATCGCTTATTTCGTATATCGCGTACATTGCGAGTAATACTGCTCTACGGGGTTAGATCGTGTCACAATTGTTATATTTGAAAAAAAAATTACTGTATTTTGTTATGAAAAATGCTTCTGTCGATATGAGAAACCAAATCAGAAATTATGAAAAATTTTGGTTGGAAGTGTTAATTTTGAACGAAATTTAAAAAAAAAATGTACGAGATAATGAGATTTTTGATATTCGGAGATTAACAACTGTAAACATGTCAACAAGTTAACGTAAAACCGATATAAGGTTAAAAATAATTTAACGAAAAATTANTGATTAACAACTGTAAACATGTCAACAAGTTAACGTAAAACCGATATAAGGTTAAAAATAATTTAACGAAAAATTATCGGACGAAATTTAATAGAGTCAAATACAAGTTATCACAAAATAAAAATTCATAGTCCATGTATGGCAGAATGAATAAAGATCGACAATATTTCTTTGATTGATATACAGTCTTGTAATCTACAGATCAATGGTTTGACACAGTGATGAACATTTTTCGATTCCCACCGGGGTCAAACTTGATTTCACCATTTGCGAAACGTGGTGAATTAGTTTCCTTGGGGTATTCCCGTGTGTTCCATCGATGCTCAAATCTCTTTTTCTCTTACACCATATTACGTGTAGCATTAATTTAAGTCTCATATAAGAATTAATTTGTTCAATGACTGCTGCAAAGTAAAGCCTCATTCGCCTCGACTGGGTTGTTAAAAGGTGCTGATTGAATGATGCACGGGAAACAAACGTATACTATGCCAGTTAGATATTATTATTTATCACAGAAAAAGTAGGCCAATGGTTGCTCTTTAATGGATTGTTTACATGTCTGGAGGGTTTGTTTTGCTGTAGGTTTCCGTGTGTTGCGGTNGCCAATGGTTGCTCTTTAATGGATTGTTTACATGTCTGGAGGGTTTGTTTTGCTGTAGGTTTCCGTGTGTTGCGGTGTTATCATAGTTTCATTGCTATTATAATTTATCTCCTATATTTTTGGTTATGTTCTTTGAAGGCATACTATATGTTTAGTTTTTTATTAATAGGGTAACCTTTTTCACAGCGTTGATGATCGAATTTTATATGCAAAATATTATGAGTAATAAATGTTATGTATAATATTAGTTATATACTAATCTTCATTTATTAAGATTTACGCCAACTGGTTATGGGCTGAAGTCTGTGTCGTGTGATACAAGTAGTTTGGAGAACTGAATATTCTAAAGTTTAAATAATTCAATACTAATATTTTAGAAGGTCAGCGCGTGATGCCATTGGTATGAAGTTTAATTTTCTCGTGATATGTATTTAGCATTTTGTAAGGTTTTGTTGGAACACCACAGCATATAACTGTCTAGCATACCATTCTGATATTATTTAATGTATCATGATTCCAAAATCATAAAACCAACTGTAATTATTCCCGAAAGATTATAAGAGGACAATTAAAATTTTTAAATAAACCAAATAAAACCAACATGATGTAAAATTTCCACTTAACGAAAATTTTGTAATGAGAAAATACCTACTGTGGGTAAATTGCCGCCATCCCTACCACAGGCAGGAAGTACAAGGCATACAGAGAAAATACGTGCTCATAACAACATTTTCACAGTCACATATCTCCTTTAATATTCTGTTTAGTTATATGGTGTCCAATATATTTTAGAATTTTTTTATCATAAGGAATTACCTCAGGCAGTTTGGGTGTTAAATTTCCAAACAGCCTTTATTGTGAGTACAATACAAATTTGTTTAAACCAATGACCTCGACTATATGTGCTTTCAAACGTTTCAAAAAGGCAAAACTAATATGTCAGTGGTTTGGTCATTTGTATTTAGAAATTTGTCAGCTTCGAAGATGACAAAATGCTAATTACAAAAATATATAATAGATTTTGTAGACAAAATGGGTTACGGGACCTATTTGTTAACAAAAGTACCAGTTGGAACACGGTCTCAGTTTTTGTGGTCAGTGTGGAAGTGTAAGTATGCGGTCCGTTGGAAAAGCACTACAGTGCCAATGCAAATTATCGACCTAGGCTACTCTATACCTAGATTCAACCCTTATCGCCTCTCAAGACACCTATGTTTTGAGCCGCCCAAAACACTGCACTCCACACTTGTTTAATATTTGTGTGGCGTTTAATATCGAGGTCTTGAGAGCCATAAGGGTGAAACAAGGTATACAGCAGTACCAGAATGCAAGAGCGTGCGAAATTATAAACCGTTGAGGAAACATCTTCCGGCACAATTATCATCTGGGAACGACTTCACCGAGAATCGAACCCGCCGGGAAACGAACCCGGTTCGCCTTGGAGGGAGCCGAGCACTCTAGCCGTTGTGCCACTGTGGACTTTGCCAAATAAAAAGACATTAATTTATATCACTACAATTTAGACATTTGTTTAGTACCCATATCGTAAATTTGTTACTTTTTAAGATCCATATGACCAAGGGAACGCTCTAAGCAGATTAAGAGATTTTTAACAGCTCGTGAAGTGTGACTGGAACTTGAAGGACTTTGCGATAGGAAAAGCGAAGATAATGGCGTCTTGTTAGATTAATTAAGAACTTGTTTCAAATATGAAGCTCGTGATGATATAGCTGCACACTCGTCAAAATCAATACATTAGAGGGATTCGTATTCTATGTGGCTAGCTGACTGAAGATAGTGTCTTTGTGAACTTACAATGGCGCGTGCTATACTTTTCTTGTGTTTCCGGTTTTGCTACTAAACAGGTTGTGGTTCCTACCTTCCTACGCTAGTTTCAATATATAAGTTGCATGGATTGTAAATGTCCCGTACTCTACTGAAGTACGATAATATGTTACCTCCGCCATATCTTGCATTAACTAATATGCGATTAACCATGCCTTGTCAGATTTAATAAAATCTTATATAATGAAATAAGTCCCTGTACCCGACTGACAGTGTTATGGTCTATGTGTGATATTCACGATGCTCCCTATAGGCTGCCTGACATGTCACATGTGTCGTAAGCTATGTTTTGTGTTTATTTCCGACACNTTCACGATGCTCCCTATAGGCTGCCTGACATGTCACATGTGTCGTAAGCTATGTTTTGTGTTTATTTCCGACACTCCCCATCTTCGTGTTTGGATAGTGGATTCTGTTATGCGTAATCATACCCTGCGCTCTGCCCTGCAATTCTATACAGTGTATTCGCGGTGTGAGTGGGGATTTAGCGCAAACACTGTGAGTATCCATATAACAACATTTTACGCATACGTCATCACTATGTAATCGACATCAAAGAGTTTATTAGCATAATTTGATTTAAGGCTATTAGATAAAATAAATTAAACATTACAATTTTAAAATAAATATACTAAAACAAACATGCTGACGCTGAGAGAAAGGTTTGTTCCTGAGAAGAAAATACTTAATTTTTGTAGGGCCAAAAATATATGCAGTTGCCCCAACAAAACATTTACTTGATTTAACAAAACATGAATCGCAGCAATCTTAATTTTGCTCATCTAAAAAAAGTACATACTTGAATAAACCAATTGTCTTTCGGGCTCAGAAAAAATAGACTGTGAACAAAATATTTTACTTAATCCCCTCTGTATATTTGTTTGGCTAATGATTTGGTAGCCTTCGTTCGAAATGCCACTCGATAGTTTTTTTGTAATTTTTTGTGACAGAGAGGTTTGTAACAGAATTTTTATTGGATTTATGGGAGTTTAATAATGTCATAAAACCTCTATGATACCAAGTTTATAAGGAACCTATAAAGAACATCTGTAAAACTAGAAATATTTAATTACGTACGTTTTCCACTATTTAAAAAGTATTAATTAACAAGTTTTCCTTTCTCTATAGTAATCCGTTTCCTTACGTAACAGGAACGTAGCACTCACAGGCGAAGGATTCAGGTTATAATCTTGGACAAGCATACAATTTGTTTTATATTAACCGAAACTCTTTGATGTAAGCATAACCATACCAATCTGTAATTTCTCCAACCAAATCTTACAGTTTGGGCCATCCACATGAACACAAATCAATAATTTGACTTGCAAAACAAAATATATAACTTCCCTTATCTAAACTAAATTAATTTTGTAACGTAAAATTTTTCCGTTTGATTCAACTAATTATTTTACTTAGTTAATGCATACATTCTATTTATAAACATATTCTATGAGTTTCTTCTAGGTTCGCTAATGGTTTGCCAGGCCTCCACGTTATATGTTAGTCTCCAACACACAGAATTATATTTAAAGTTCCTGAGATGACAATCATCCACGTGGTATAAAGTTACGCAAGATTTAAAGTTTATGAAATTTTTTTTCATTATTTCGATATTAAGTGACATTACTTTATTGAAAATTCTGGAAATGTTGACATTTTAGACAGAGGTACATAAACAGTAAGAGGAAAACTCTTTTTTACTTTATTTACAGACGGTCTACGACATTCAACATTGCGGCTGGCGCAATGTACGTGTCTGTCGTTTACTACTACGCTTCCGGTGTCATCGCCTTGTGAACGTTACTCCTTATATGACATGACAACCGAGTTCCGAAAGTAATATTTGTCCTACGGGAAAATACAACTAGTGAGTGGATGCGTCACAGGACTGCAATTAAATGATAAGGTAGATATTTTTCTAGCGTTCAGTAGGCTCTCAATACCTCAACAACTGCCCAAATCTCTCCAGCTTTACAGGTTTTATAGTTTACTCACTTTGCAAGAAAAATATTATATGTTCAAAATGAACAGCGCTAACTTTTTCAAATGTTCTCTCTCTCTCTCTCTATTTCTCTATGTCTTTCTATATATCTGTCTTTCTAACACACACCCACTTTGTTTTGAACTACTGAATATTTCCACACTCGCAATATACGAGTAAATCGAGGATGACGTTTATCGACACAATTTCATTTACAACATAGTTTTCTTTTACCATTGTTTTGTGTGGTATTCGAGATTAATAATTTTTGTGTATCNCACAATTTCATTTACAACATAGTTTTCTTTTACCATTGTTTTGTGTGGTATTCGAGATTAATAATTTTTGTGTATCCCAGGGATTTAAATGTTTAAATTTTACCCTTAAAATATAATAACGGGTGGTTTTGAGAATTATTGGCACGGAAGACATCCGTTTGGCCCTGTCTCATATCTACGTTGCTCGATTGTTTTGGTCTCGGTATGTCACAAACTTTCCTCAGACCTTACTGTTATCTCCCAAATAGCGCTACAACGACGATGAATAATAAAAATCATTGTAATTTTAGTGTGTGAATATGAGTGGGGTTAAACAAAACAATTACGATTGTGGTACACTAATAATAAATTTCTCTAATTACGTACACCCGCGCGCAAACACAAAATACACTCACACTCGCACATACTAAATAATAAGAACCATTCTCTCAGACATCACTTCTGAGCGCATGTGCATGAAATTACACACTATAGCTATTTGTATTACGACAATAGTTTATGGTTTCCCATAAAAATTAAAAGAAATTAAGTACGCAAGAAAATTTTGGGAAAAAGTTACCAAACATTTTCCACGAGGTATTCCAAAAAATAAACGCAAATTAAAATTGTTTGTTTTTATAATTCAATTTACCTAGAAATATAAAGTATTAAAAGGACAATAATGTCATTATTTCTTTTTAATATATTAAAATTAAATTGCTCATATAGGTAAATTCTGCTGTTGATATAACGGCGTTGATATAACGGCAGATAATTAGCTATTTTACAAAGAATACTGGAAAATTTTAAATCAACCTTCCATAAGGTAATGATGCATTTAATTGGACACACAATAAATACTTGTGTACCTCAAACTAATTTTATTGACGAAACTATTTAATTTTTAATTTAATTTAAATTAAGTTGTTTTAGCCGACACATAGGATATTTTATGCAAACAACAATTGGACTTCGAAAACTAAACGCTATCATTTACAGGTCACGAGGCCGTAGTGATGTAGTGGTAAGACAATTCACCACCCACCAAATTGAATTGGGTTCGATTCCCGGTGGGGTCATTCCCGGATTTTCGCAAATGGAAATCCATGCTGGACGATGCCGCTGATCGGCGGGTTTCTCGGGGGTGTGCCATCTTCCTCGCACTTGCATTCTGGTGCTGCTTTATATCCACCTCACTTCGCCCTCAACAGCTCTCAAATTTCGTTACTACGAACCGCCCAAACATCTCCACCCCATTTTTCAGGAAACGAAAAATCAGTAGCACTTTTCCAACCAACGGAATCGTGCAATTACAGGAAACGGGAAATGGTATGTTGTTTGCAAACAGTTTTGTCAATATTTGCAACAAAACAAACGTTCGATCACTGCCCGTCTTGTAAATGATACAGGTAAATAAATGTTGTAGATTTATAAAATGCTACATTGCGTAATTTTTTAAAGTATGTTATTTTANGTTTCTCGGGGGTGTGCCATCTTCCCCGCACTTGCATTCTGGTGCTGCTTTATATCCACCTCACTTCGCCCTCAACAGCTCTCAAATTTCGTTACTACGAGCCGCCCAAACATCTCCACCCCATTTTTCAGGAAACGAAAAATCAGTAGTAGCACTTTTCAAACCAACGGAATCGTGGGATCACAGGAAATGGGAAATGGTATGTTATTTGCAAACAGTTTTGTCAATATTTGCAACAAAACAAACGTTCGNTATTTGCAAACAGTTTTGTCAATATTTGCAACAAAACAAACGTTCGATCACTGCCCACCTTGCAAATGATACAGGTAAATAAATGTTGTAGATTTATAAAATGCTACATTGCGTAATTTTTAAAAGCATGTTATTTTACACCATCAATTCAGATGCAGGAGACGATCAACAGACACGGGCGGTAACATTATAAGCGCATAGAATATGAGGAGATGTTCAGTCTGCCCTTGCACGCGCTCGAAGGTTCCAGGCAATACTTTCTTGCCCGGCTGTGGCGATTCAATTTTGCCATTCGCAGAATTTCGCTCTGCCGAGTTGGTTAAATCTTCCGAGCGGCGAAATTAAATTGCTTATCGATGCGGGACGACTTCGGTGACCCTGGGAAGGGGGTTCGAAGGGAGGTGGCGACTTGGGCCAGAACTCTGAAACGGGAGGAAGGAGGCGGCTGTGTTAAGGGTGAAGAAGACTCAAGAGGAAGAAAGATGGCTGAGCAAGACCTAAGTTGTGTCACGCCATCAACGTGTTTCTGTGATTTTACACAGGTACTCGCTTTCGTACGTTATAATCTATTCGCATGAAGTATATTATTCATTTAAATACCATTTCCCTGGTGGGTCTGAAGTCTTTAAATTATTTCCATGTGATTTTTTTGGTCCAGAAATGTTTTGAGCGATATTGTCGCAAATACCTGGTTTATAACTTTCCAAAGAAAATTGACGTTCGGATATCATTATAAAAGATCGATGCAAAACATTATATTACACGGATACATTTTTATGGAAGTGGTTTCTTAAACACGCTACTCAACGTAAAGTAAAAAGTATAAACCATGTTGCTATCGTTATAAAAAATGAGAACTGAAGATGGAGCGATGTCATGGCAAATTTTCCCCGAATTTGTATATATAGTTTCCTGTCGCAACACAAGATGGTGCTGCAATCACCTATGCACTCACGATACAACGTCCTGTGGGAATACACGTAACTAAAGGCTGTACACGGTAAAGTGAGCACTTTTAAGGCTCTAGTTACTTTGTCCGTTCAGTAATTTTTATCCTCTTACCCTTCTTTTTAAATAAGTATTCCCGTGCAGGTAATAAACCCAATGTGTTTATTCCACCGCACTCGGAAGTTAACGTGTAAGACTAAAATAAAGAAGATTTATTGACTATTATTCGAAATGAGAGGACATTCAAAAGTGTTCACTTTAACGGGAACAGCCTATATAATAACGTATCTCTTCATCTCTTAGAGAGCAGTATCAGAAGAGATGAATTAACATTATTTTTAGTTAAGCACCAAAATAACCATTTGATTAATTCGTAGTGTCTGTAAAATTAGTGGAACTTCTTTTGTCTGTTACTATATACGTTGGAATGTCACCTGGTATTCAGCGAACAACATATCAGATGCAATGCCTATCTTACAATGTCTTATATAGTCCGTACAATGATAGGGTCCACCCGGCAAACTTGAATACGAAAACCTTGTTATTTCCTTTGCAAAGACCGAAACACGAAGCACAACAGCACATCCCTTTTTTATGAGACAGGGGCTAAGAAAACCCATTCCTGGTTACCCCCATTTGTGAAAGTGTCGTGACGCCGAGAGCTTTAATTACATTTTCACTCTTTATTCACACTTGCGAAATAAAATACACCAAATCACTCTTTAACTTGAAAAGCAAGTAGTCATTTAAGCTAGCGGAAAATAGAAACAGAGTTTACACATATTATTTTAAAATTTACAAGTAATTCAAAACTTTTTTTTCACTAATATTTGAAGTTTTAAACTGTCAGGACTAGAGTAGTTAGTTATTGCTATGGAAATAAAAAAATTTATGAGTTTTTTTAGCTTAATTGAAGTCATTAATTTTTAAGGCAATAATTTGAAGACATGAAAATAAATCAACCGATGTCGACATCAAGTACTAACTTACTGTAAATTTCACATTTGTGCCAAATATCTCAGCTGCATTGTACATAAAGAGTGTTTGACCGTAATTTTACTGATTAAAGCCTGGCAGATAATATTTGGTGTATTATTGAGGCTTTGTTTTTAACAGAGATTTTCGTAATAGCCTATTTTCATTGTCTTCTTTGTCTTCACTGTTATTTGTACTCATCTCAGTACGTTACAAACTATTTACCTGCTAAAATTTGGATTAATATTTCCCAAGTTTGTCATTCGCTGTTTATAAAAAATTAACGGAAAACTTTTTTTGGTTTATATAGAGGATTTCTCTATTTTATTTTACACGTTAAACATTAAATTTACAACATGATTTACGCTCTCCTCGGATCCTTAATTTATGTAAAGTCTTAGTAAACCAAATTATTATGTCCAGAATTTAACTATAATCTTTAAATCACACTGAAAGCCTACGGTTATAAGTATACGATACCCTACATTTGAATGTTCTTTGATATTCAAAATATGGAAAGCCACTTCTTGTCGGATTTAATTCAACATTTCATTAACCTTTACTTCACATTCTGTTTAATTTGTCACCCTTCGCGCATACCGTTCTCTTTCCAGCTGTTTTCTCGCCAATCTCAATCAAGGTAACCTACACCGATGCATTCTGTTCAACCAATTCTCCAACTCGAATCGCATAACAAACTCCTCATACTCAATATTCCCTTTCCTTAATAAGGAAATGCAATGTTTTAATTAATATTCTCAGTAAGGAGTATGCGGAATTGTATATTGATTCTCATTTGGACATCCGTGTAAAAGCGTTAAATACATAAAAATATTTTAAAAAAACCTTTCGCATTATTTGAGAGTGAGTTATTAATACAAGAAAAATTTATGAGCACCACACTTTATATAATTTCAAATTTAAATGCAATTAGATTGATTTTATCTAGCTCAGTCCAGCAGTCAGGGATGGAAATAGTGGGATGAGCTGAGCATGTAAATCCTTTTCAGAGGTTCCCCCCAACACTAAATCAATTCTACTCATCCCCTTCGTAATATCACCCTTAAATCAAACTGCCACAAATGGGCGTTTTTCCACAAAAAAAAAACTAAAATACACACGTACTTGTGAGCGTGGGATATTTTTCAGACTTGCTTTATCTTGGATTTAAGTTTTAATCCCTACTTGAATGAACTGTATACCAGAAATGTAATATACTTTTTAGTCCAGAAATATGATGTAGTAAATATTTGTTGCATGTCGTGTAAAACCCCATAAAACGACATAAACATTGATATAGAAATATATAAGGTAATAAACAAGCCAAGTTTAGCTATTTCCACGCAGATATGTTGAAAACACACACAAAATTAAGATGCAGGAAATAATTGAGTTTGTAGCTGTGGTTTTATTAATGTTTGAAGATGGGAGCGTAGCTATTATAGTTCCTGAAATGTCGCAATCATATCATCAAAGGTTGCCTGATATTTTCTTGTGCATTGTTTTAATTTTTCTTGTCAGTTTTTCTTCGCACATGTTGTTTTTGCACTGTTTCTTTTTATTTTCTATACGACGTTCAGATCTATTCCAGTAAGTCAGCACAGCTCTGATTTGGTTTGTTTGATAACTCGTTATTTTATTCGGTTTGCTTTTGTGATATAGGCCTATGCCTTAATCTTTTCTTCAAAATATTTTGTGTTATTTAAGTATTATTTGGTAAATTCTAAACTTGACACATTTCTTTCTTTGTTTCTGTTCGTCATCTCTGTTCATGTTTATATGTAATAAATATTCTTTGTTTTCTGTAAGACATTAACTGGGTGTTACGGATCGGTAACTCCTCTGGGAAGAAGGCTCCAGGGTGTTTGAGGTGGTGTGGCGGTACTAAGCTATAGTAGCCAAGTCTGGTTGCCGCATCGGCCCTGGAAAGGGTGGATGATGCGTCTCTTATAGTCTCTCTCCACTCATGGCGACCCAAGGCTACCAGTGTCACTCCTGTGCTTTTCAAAGGGCTCCGCTGCCCGAATCCCTATAGGAACCAGTTTCCTTGTGTCTGGTAAGGGGTATATATCGTGATGGTTTGGGCCGATAGTTAGTACCTAGGCCCGACCACTTGGCGGGGTGTTGGACCACTTGGCATCCAGGCTGATGGTACACAAGACAGGAATTTCCCGTGTGAAGAAATTCGCATGTATGGTAATGGTCAGAGCCCGATGAAGGTTCCTCCAACTGTGCTGCTTGTGGTGGGATGTGGTGGCGACGGCTTGGAGGCTGTGATGACTGCATGAGTGCATATGATCAAGATTGATGAGAAGCTCGAATACATAGTGAGGGCTGATATCCCTGAGAAATCTAGGACGTATGTCGCTCCGGACCCGATCGTACTCCATCCTTTCGGTGGGCATGCGGGTCACTGGTGGAGCGGTCGGACAATGAAACCCCACTAGTGCCATGGCCAATAAGTGGGAGCACGGGCTGATCGGGTTGGCCCCACCAGAGGTTCTCTCTTGTGTGCCGATCACTAGAGGTTGGACTCGTGCTGACAGTGGTTAACTCTGTATGCTGGAGGAGGTCTGGAGAGATTCCCTCTCTCAAAGAAGGACCGTGCGATGAGCGGCAACCTGCTCCGGTTGTGTCCTGGAGAGACACTAGGAGTCTGGGTAGTACCCCAGCCAGGCCCCGCGCTTGGTTTCTGAGAAAGAGGGTCTCAAACCTTGTTGAAGGGTGCTTTCGGCCTTACTTGTGTATTAAGACGGGACTTTGGATTTGATTACCCAAGGTGCATGGCTGGGACACCTGCGATGAGAGGGCGTGATCCCTCTTCTTCACCGAGTGGGCAGCCGAAGCGCGGGATGGCTTATGGGCTAATAGCCCTGCGTTAAAATATAAAATTATGGCCAAGAGGCTATATTTGCATCCCTTTATATGTATGACATTAACTATCCAAAGTATAAAATGTATCGTATCCACGATAAATCCTATTTGTTTTATTTAGAAGGGCATTAAAGTATATGTACTGTATACCATTCACGAAATATGCCTATGAAGTCGTTATAATTCAACTTCTACATTTCAAATTTTGTTTGTAAATAACTAAGTGAGTTCTGACTATATTACATAAAAAATAACTTATTTCAGAAATACTATATAATATTATCTTACGAATATTGTATAATTTTATCTTACGAATATTGTAAATATTAATATAATACATATTTTCCAAATATTTGTTCGTTTCAGAAAATTGTTGTAAAGACTACTTAAAAGCCAAACATTCAAACAGCTTAATTTAATTCTAAGTTAAAGTATTATATAATCTGCATACACAGTAACGTTATCGAAAATTATTTTCGTAGATATTTGGTGTTCCATAAGGTGCTCTTTCTCACTCAAACGGTCTTTGAGAGTAAACGGCTTATCACTTCTTCTTCACTGAAGTGAAGAGCATAACATTTTCTGTGAGATTGTGGCACATTACGTCATATCAGCCACATCATTTCAACCCTTAGAATGTGCACGTGATTTGTCAGTGTGGCTGAACAGCAATCGCCCCATGTTGCACAGGAAACATCAAACAATAGCTCTGGCGCATTTTGTTACTACGCGTATTCGTATAATACTTGGCTTTGAAACCCAGTTTCCTTTCAAATGTGATAGAAAGTAGCCTTCATAGACAGCAATTTGTGTACACTAATGGATCTATTTGCAATAAATAGTGTATATGAAGGAGAGACAGTTTGTAGTTCAGCATTCTCGCAGGCTAATCTCTGGTTGTCAACTTAAATTATGTTACATGTACTACAAAGTAATTTACAGTGACTTATGTCAGAATTAGTAAAAATACTAAGGGGTAGTAGTGTTTAAACAGATACGTGTTCACGAAAACCCACAAAAGTTACTGTTTCGCGATGTCTGCATTCTTATTCGGACACAATATATCACAGCGAGAATTCGTGATTTATGTAAACAAGGTTTCACAAACAGCGAAAACTGCAGAAATTATAACGTTCAAACTGCAATTTATATATATATTTCATTATTTCATGACATTATGTTTTTTATCTGTTACTTTATTCATAGTGTTACCGAAAGACTTCCATGTTTAAAAAAAATTTTATTTAAGAACAAAGACAAAATT
Source organism: Clitarchus hookeri (assembly GCA_002778355.1). Taxonomy (NCBI): domain Eukaryota; kingdom Metazoa; phylum Arthropoda; class Insecta; order Phasmatodea; family Phasmatidae; genus Clitarchus; species Clitarchus hookeri. The sequence continues at coordinate 72,645 of NQII01004302.1, read as the reverse complement.
TCTTATGAACTTAACGATAAGGTTATTATTCCTGCCACTAAAACACATAGTTTGTCATTGGCATATTTCGTCTACTGTTTCTTAATTTACTCGCCCCAGCATCCTAAGTAGTCGGGGAAAAAAATAATATTTCTTGGCAAGGGCTGGGGGCAATAATGCTGTGAAGACGCCCACCATTTTGGATAGCGTCATGTGTATGGTCGCCATCTTGGACGGTCATATTGGACACCTTTGACCTTGACTCTGGTATCACTTTTACCCGGGAGACCTTAAACTCAATATTTTAATAAATTATATTCCACAATTTTTTAAAACTTTTAAATAATCGGAAATATTCTGACTGCAAAAAGACAAGATTTTGTTAAATAACCTTACATTAAAAAAAATTACAATAGTTTTGAAATATAACCATAGAAATTTAAAGGGTAAAATGTAAAAAAAAGAAAAAGTGTTTTTTTAAAGGCTTGCATTTAGAATGTCCAGGGCTCGATTTTCGTAAAGATGGCGGAGTAAATCCACTCCCAATATGATGTCCAGCAGACGACTGACCCTCGCAAAAGATTTCCATTTGTTATATAGACGGCAAAACCTCCTCCTGCCCCACTATTTTTAATTAGGATTATTTTCTCTCCTCCACCCAGCTTCTCCACAAATGAATAATTGAAATGACTTCATACCCATTACCTCCCCCTCTCTAACACTTCTCACCTACACCCCTAATCAATCACCAGGTCTTTCACCTCCGATCACAACCCCGACTTATCAACGAACACCAAACCCTCCCTCATCACCCCTTCAACATGGTGCATCACATTATATCGACGTCAACTCCTCCTCGTCTAACCCCCAACAACCCACAAATTGCTACGTCTTCATTCCTCCCCCTCTGGCCTATCACAATACCCAAAAATAATCTTCTCCCCTATTCTCCATTCTCCTAGCGGCGACCACGCAACTTTCCGAACTTGCTCAATTGCGGATAAACGTATGTCAGATGTAATGAAGTGGAATAAAGGAACCACCAGACAACTGGAACTCAGTGGCATCTGAATAAAGAAGGTTTATTAAAAATTATTTTAGCTAATATTATAAACATTTAAAAATCAAAGTATACCTATATATCGAAAATGTATTTTGAAGACAAATTCGTTTTACAGTCTTGCAAGGATGTAATATTAGAATTTTATAATGAGAGTAAAAAACATTGTAATAAAAAATTTTTCCGGGAAGCAGTTTTTATCATACACATCCCCTCTGCAATTCGAAGGCAAGTAAATTATTCACTAGACCATGCAAACGAAACGTGAAGGGAAAAGATTAAATATGGTACAGTAAGCATCCAACTCCCTAATCGCATCAAATATATTCTTTATACATATAAATACTCGATATTTCTAGTGTTTTATATATATGTACACTCTAAGAAAATATTCGGAAAATAACTAAACCGGTATAGACGCTAAGTGAGAAAGCGGTAATGGTAATTTTCCCTCTATACATTCATGTAGCGTTCTTACATTTCCTCAGGAAACAGTCAAATGTAAAGGGAAGCTCCCAACTTTGTATAGTAACAACGCTAAACATTCCTCTATCTGCAGCTTTAAGTGTGGTGTTGTTTCTATACTGTGCAAAGGTTACAAACTTCCATTACAGTTTAGGAAGATTACCAGCAAATTCTTTACAGTGTACACACCCATCATGTATCAAAATTTGACAGATAAAATTCGGCTGCAGGTTTATCACGAAAAATGATGTTGAAATTATTTATACGACGTACTGTGGGGCCTGAAGTGAATCCTAAGGGCGGTATACATTTTTGCGGTTGAGGTTGAAACACTAATTTAATGTAAATATTGGAGAAAATACTTAAAATGGAACAATAAGGGTCTGTAATGTGCGTAGCTGAACAAAGATTTGCGAACACCACAACACTTATAGCTGCAGTCAAATTAATTAATGTATATAATCGCGGTATCTGCACTTATTTCAAACTACCTCCATGACGACGTAGCATATGTGGGATTTAAATGATGTGTCATTAATACACATTTCAAAATTAACGGAAAAAGATCGCCTTGTCTAAATACCCTAAGCCTCGCCGTTTTCGAGTAATTCGTGATTTCATTTCAAGTTAATGCTGACCAACACCTGACACGTGGTTAAAACGCACAACAGTCAATATCACGCTGATTCGACACTAAAGGGAGGAGAATTCCATAGAGTGTTACATAACAGTGACACTGTATTAATATAGTGTTTCAGTCCAACTTCAAAAACGAGTAACTCTCTTAGAAATCCCTTCAGACAATAGGTCGTATATAAGTAATGAACCTGCAACCGAAGTTGGTCGGTTGAATTTAGGTGCATCATGTAAAAGTTTGTAGGTTAATAATTTTTAACAACAATTTTATTTCTCAGGGCATGATTTCTATAAGCTTGATAAATTCAAGAACTGTTCCAAATAAGTTGCTGTTTTTGTTAATAAAAATAATGCCGTAAATTTGGTTGTATATAATTGTTAAGAATTTCAAAATGTTTATAATCTAGTAAGAATGTACACTGAGGCGATAAAAACCATGGGATACCTTCTAATATCGTGTCGGACCTCCTTTTGCCAGCAACTCGACGTGGCATGGGCTCAACAAGTCGTTCGAAGTCCCAGGCAGAAATATTCAGCCGTGCTCCCTCCATAGACGTCCATATCTGCGAAAGTGTTGCCAGTGCAGGAGTTTGTGTACGAACTGACTTCTCGATAATGTCCCATAAATGGTCGATGAGAATCATGTCGGGCGATCTTGGTGGCCAAATCATTCGCTGGAATTGTCCAGAATGTTATTCAAACCAATCGCGAACAGTTGGGGCCCGTTGACGTGGCGCATTGTCATCCATAAAAATTCCATCGTTGTTTGGGTACATGAAGTCCATGAATAGCTGCAAGTCGTCTCCAAGTAGCTGAACATAACCCTTTCTAGTCAATGATCGGTTCAGTTGGACCAGAGGACCCAGTCCATTCCATGTAAAAACAGCCCACACCATTATGGAGCCACCACCAGCTTGCACAGTTCCTTGTTGACAACTTGGGTCCATGGATTCGTGGGGTCTGCGCTACACTCTAACCCTACCATCAGCTCTTACCAACTGAAATTGGGACTCATCTGACCAAGCCACGGTTTTCAAGTCGTCTAGGGTCCAACCGATATGGTCACGAGCCCAGGAGAAGCGCTGCAGGCGATGTCGTGCTGTTAGTAAAGGCACTCGGGTCGGTCTTCTGCTGGCATAGCCCAGTACAACCAAAAATCGCTGCACTGTCCTAACGGACACGTCGGTCGTACGTCCCACATTGATTCCTGTTGTTATTTCACGCAGTGTTGCTTGTCTGTTAACACTGACCATTCTGCGCAACGTCGTTGGTCTCGGTCATTAAGTGCAGGCGGTCGGCCACTGCGTTGTCCATGGTGGGAGGTTATGCCTGAAATTAGGTATTCTCGGCACACTCTTGACACTGTGGATCTCGGAATGTCGAATTCCGTAACCATTTCCGAAATGGAATGTCCCATGCGTCTAGCTCCAACTACTATTCCGCATTCAAAGTCTGTTAATTCTCGCGCGCGGCCATAATTACGTCAGAAACCCTTTGACATGAATCACTCGACTACAAATGAAAGCGCAACCAAATGCAAATGCACTGCCCATTTATTCATGTTGTACGCGATACTACTGCCATCTGCATATTTGCATATTGCTATCCCATGACTTTTGTCACCTTTGCGTATATCGAGCGACATATATAAAGTGTATTTTCCAGACTTACTGCAATATTATACCAGAAAATACAGTTATGTGGCTATGGTCCACTCTATATTAAGTGTTTTATTCATAGTTATATATTCATTTTAAGTAATTATGCTGAGTTATTACAGCCAAACAAAGACAATTTACCGTGTTGAGGCCAAATTTTATCAGGTCATGTATTAAGCAAAGTGGCAATGAGACTCAATCATCTCGATATTTTGTTAGGCAATATAATTTACGACCTCGTAGTTGGTTATAATTTACGAACCATTCGGGTTAGGTCCTTGGAATGCAGTCCATATGAAGCATTTCCAGTTCTGTGAATGTAGATATGGCTCATTAAGCTTCGTGGTATTTTATAGGCATAATTGATATTATTTACGAACCCATAGGACTAGGTCCTTGAAATTTGTGATATGCAAGGCCACCTCAAGCCCAGCCAGTCATTTATATCACGCTATCGTTGGCGGTAGAGCCACCAAATACAGGCCCATTATTTAAGACGGGAAGTGCTTTCATATGCATATATATCTTAACACCCTGTTATACATTTAATGTTACAAATTACCCAGCATAGCACAAAATTACCTGTTCTGCTAAGTGAAAATGTTTCATCGTCTTTTATACTAACCAGTGCAACCATGTTCAAAATAAATGTTATCATCAACTCTTAAAATACTAACATACAGACAGGTTACCAACTAACCAACAAAACCGACCGACTACATAATCCAATGTTAATACTGAACGAACAACCAATACCAACCAAACAAATCAACAAGACCGACCGTCGAAACCAACTGACCAACATGGCAAAACATTCCCTCGATATAATCATTGCAACATTCCACAGTAAATTTTTTCCTCGAAATGTTCCTCAATTCATTCTTCACACACTCCTCACAATTTTCCTGAATCCATTTCTTCCTCATAACATTCCTCACAACATTTCTCAGTCAGATAATCCCTGCAATTAACCCTCATAATTTATTGCTCAAAACATTCCTGGGAATATTCCTCATTTAATTTACACCTCACAATATTCGTCAGAGGTATCTTCAAGACATTTATTTTTCAAAATATTACTCAGAACATTTGTCAGTCCATTTACTCTTCAAATCATTCCTAAAAACTTTCCTCAGTCCATTTATGTCTCGAAATGTTTCTCAGGCTAAACATTAGAACATTTATAATTAGAAACTCTCCTCACATTATAAATCAGAACATTTATTATAAGAAACATTTCTCACAACATTCCTCAGTTCATGTATTCCTCAAAACCTTGCTCAGAAAGTAGCTCATTCAGTTAATTCCTCGAACCATAATCAGAATATTATTGAGTCCTTTTATTACTCAAAACATTGCTCAAAATACAATTTAGCGCATTTATTCCTCAAACGATTCCTCAGAACAGTCGTTAGTCAATTTACACATCAAAACATTGATCATAAAATTCTTCAGCTAATTAAATACTCAAAACTTTGCTCAGAACATTCGTCAGTTCACTTTTTCCTCAAAATATTTCTGTGAACATACCCCAGTAAATTTATCNTCAAAATATTTCTGTGAACATACCCCGGTAAATTTATTCCCCAAATCACTAATTAATAATATCATTCGTCGGAACACTCCCAAAAAAAAATCCTCAGGCAATCCTTATAAACATATCTCAGACAATTTATTCCATAAAATAAAATAAAATATTAAACCATAGAAATTATTACAAGTAATGACATCCAACACAAGTTTACACTGACTTTACGTTGCAAAATGGTGGATACCAGCGAACAGCGATAATCTGAAATGAAACCATTATATTTAAATTTAAAAGCATAGTATGAGAACTAAGTTTAGCTTCGACCATATCTCAAGCCTAGCAAAGCAGCTTACGTGTGCCAAATACGTATATATTTTTAGGGCATAAAGTATTTCCATAAAACGATAGACCTCTGCAGTTTTTCTTTATATTTTTCTGAATGCTAACAATATGACAGCAGGCGAAGCGCCATTCAAGTTTATGTTTTACTGTGTAACGGGAAATTTCTGTGATGTGAGTGTTGAGTGGTTCAGTCATATAAGGCCCTGCCCCACCATAGTTTAAAACTACGCTTCATTTTAATAAACGTCTACCGTGGGCGCATTACCACGTAACGAAATAATTGATATATCAGACGTTCCGCACATCAGCCATTACAACAATATATCCCTATGGACAAGTAATACTAACTGTTTGAATATAAGTAACCTGAGTTAATACAGAGGTTGGTTGATTTTAAATAATAAATTTCAAATATTTAATTATAAAAATATTACGAACTAGAAAAATGTGTTTTCACCACTAATTAACTTGCATGACATATATATTTAAAATGAGTATTCGGAAAAATACTGTATCGGAATAACTACGTGCGGCAGACAGCATTAGCAGTTTCAATGCAGAAGTTCATCTTAAACTGAGAGTCTTGAACTTCAGTTACAGAATATAATGTAATAACTGAAATTAATGAACATGCATTTTTATTCCCACAAAAACTTTATGAGCTTATTATAATTTACTAAGTTCTACCCATCTCTTAGGTGGGGTCCGTAACCTAAAACTTAACTTACAGCAATAAAAATATTTAATTTTTCTTGCACTTCCTAAGATAAAAAAAATACTTTGCTGCACTCAGATTTGAAACTGTCATAAATATTACGATCTTTTTTATACCTTAGGAGGTATTTCTTCTTTATGCTTCGCCTTTCTACCACTAATTAAAGAACGAAAAATGGTATCGCTTTTACGGTGTTTGACTTGCATAGTTTGCCATTACGGCAAGCAATAAATTTAAAATTCTATGCTTCGAAATTGATAACTACGGTGACACAAACAAATATTTTATGCACGTATTGGTGCACAGAAGTAGAAAAATGTTTACAATACTTACGAGAGCATTTACAAAATTATATTCATATCTCTTATTATTCCGTTAAAATTGAAAAATGATACTTGAAAACCTTATTATGAAAATAGTTTATCCCAATTTTAAATAACGTAAAACTAATTTAAGTATTATAAATAAAATGCATTTAAATATTATTCATAGAACGTAATTCCACGCTTCACCTGTCAACATGAAACAGTATGGACAGGTGGTAACTAAATGGTGTTGCCACAGGTATTTTTTTCGTGTGTTGTTCTTGGAATAGGGACTAGCTGACCATGTCCACTACCTGAACCACATGTTTGTGGCTTTTACCACAATTTTCTGAATATTTTATTATTCCGTGGCTCTCCTCATCAATCATTGGTTAATAAAATATTTTCGCACGACGACCACAAAGCTAAATGCGTAATTTATTGTCAGCGGGGTAAAGTCGATTTAAAAAGAAGGAAAATGAAACGAGCAAAAATATACATAATATTAGCCAGCTATTTTCAGAACAATTTTAATATACTCTTTTCCCACAATATTGTTTTCATAAAACGTAGAAACGTTTTACTTATTTTCTTTAAAGAGTCTGTATAAAGTACCTCGAAATTTAAAAGACGTTATAAATAACACGAACATTGGAGATAATATCGTAGTTATCATCAAATCATAGATCAAAATTTACAAAAAATTTAAAATAAATGCAATGAATGTAGGACTAATGTTCATAAACTTTTTATTAAAATTCTTTAATAACTCAGTGCAAAACTCAATATTATGTTTTTACAATAATGTGGAACACTGAAATTTATTATTTGTTAGAAAAATCGAAGTATTATAAACCAGATAGTTTAGAGCTCAGCAAACAGAGGCAGTTTTCACTTCGATAGCAAATTTAGGGAAAAACTTTAAAGCCAGTGCAAAAATGAATCGGATTCTCCAAATAAAAATTTGAACATCATCAATGCACGTACGATTGTAATATGTTGTAATAGGGGAGAAACGCATAAGTTAGATAAATTAATATTTTCCTTAAAATTGTAAAATAGTTTTGCAGTTGCTTAGCAAGTAAGACATTAAACCAGGTTCTTCGATAATAATTAACATAATAATATCAGCATAGTAATATAGAGCTTATAGTGCTTATGTACAATGTGTGTTCATTTATCTGTGACGTAAATGAGGTGTAGGTAGTGAGTGATAGAGTGCGATAGATTTTAGCAGCGCTTAAAAGATGAGCTCTTTGGTACCGATTGCAGTAAAGCTAGTTAAAGACAGAAATACTACAGCATTCAATTGCGTGAAAAACCAGACTATCTGTCGGGAAGCGGTAAGTTAGAATAGTTCTCCGCATGCAAAAAATCAGGTAAGAATGTGAATATTTATGTTGGGAGACACAACGCCACGAGCTTTGCGTATGGATATTAAACCACAGAATAAAATAAATATTTATGACTCGTTCCCATGATGCAGGCCTTTCAACGTTAAAATTGTATAGTTTATGCCACTATAAGCAGTTTTAGGATAAAGTGAGCACTTTTGAAATCAGCGGGTACAATTAATTGGTATGCACCGAGTAAAGGTAGCAGCGACGGAGTGAAAGTAGTCCCTTGTTTTAACGTTTAACTAAAAGTATTTGGTAAATACATGTGAATACTTGAAATTATTTATTTTGCTTATATGATTTAATGCATGCAAGTGTGACAATTAGCAAATTTAGTAAATAATAACTTTTCTTATTACATTTTCTCCTTGTCACTGGACCGACGCATTAATAAAGTGACCAGGTTCATGGCGACTTTAATTTTACTTATGGTGGAAGAATTCAGAATGTGCAAACTAGGATATCTTAAGCAGGGCTTCGTAAATTGCCTTGTTCACCGTGAAAGAAACCATAAATGAAACATCCCTTACCCACCATGTGCATCCCTACCTGTCTGCCAGCAGTGATGGGTCACACTTTAAGATATGTTGTTGTAGAAATACCATCCTCGCGTTTGAACGCACATCTGCAACGTGCCGCATCATTCGTTGTCTGATCTACTTGATTCCTCTGAGCTAGTTGTTCCATATATACTTAGCTTCCGCCTTAAGTTGGATTACAAGTTGGTAACGCGAACTCCAAGTTAACAAATAACTGCAATGTGTACACAAACATCCACCTACTATAATTTGCTGACGCAAGTTATTAACTTAATTGTAAGCAACTGAACACATTGCATGTGTTCGTACAGATGAATTGTTTTGTTTTATGGCTATCCACAAGCAAATATTGCTTCCCACGTCAATGTGTCTACATAAAAATCTGCAAAAACAAATGTTTAATAGTTGCACAGTAAGATCAAGAGGAAAAAGTAAAACGTGAACAGGTGTCAAGAATTAAAGACGGTATTTTAAAGTTGATCTGGCATTACTTTTGACCTTCGGATTCTCTTTGCCTTTTAATCCTTCTCACGAGTGTACTTATTCTGCGATATAAGTTTCAAGACTGATTTCGGTGACAAACCGCGTACGCCTCATTTTTTTTTTCATACATAAAACTGAAAACCATTAAAGCGACAGTAGATGTCGGTTTGCCACTCCCCTTCACGCATTTCTTTCGCTGGTCTACGCATCTATTCCGCACCAGAGATTAGTCCGTTATCTTTACAATACGGAGTGCAATGCATTCGTATTACAGGTTTCCTTACACATTTTTGTAGTAAGAAATGGGAACCGGATGAGTGTGTTTCAATACAGAATAAATCAATATAATCTGATGAAACTAAATAATGATAAGTCAAGCTGTAACTATTTAAAATACAGAAAATTTAAAAAAGATATATTTCTGTAAACAATTATCATTTTGTTTAAAATCTAGTTGTTTTGGCAGAAATGTCTTTTGATAAGGGATATTTTAAATTTATTTTACAAAACTCGCGCATGAAATTTTACAACTAAACACACTCTCACAATTTGTCATATTGTACCATCTGAAATGTTAGCAACATTGACGACTACACGTAACGATTATCGCAATGAACATTATGAGAAAGTACATATTTATTTTATAAATTGTTCGTCGTATCTCGTCTTGAGAGTTTGGTCATACCTTTGTTTAGATGCAAATAATTACATCAACGAATTTTCTTTCATGTGATAGTCTACCAGTGTCAGTTAACTCGAATAACACAAATACTATTAATGCTAATCTTTATTTATTGTTTTATATATATTTAAAATATTTTTCTTTGCTTTCCTCTTAGTATTGTTGCTTATAGCATTTTCTTTATCCGTGTACATACAGAAAATTTATGATCGTTTCCATTGTCTTAAACAAGCAATGTTGCAGTTGAAGTCCCCACCTACTTTTCACTTGAATTGAATTGAATTAAAGAATATTTATAATACTATAAACTATTAAACGTGTGTCCAAGGTGATGATCTACGAAAAGACCACACACTTCAGACGAGGACTGTTGAGTGCTTTCAGGACGTCACGTACATTAGAAACACAATTTCAGAGGACTTCAAAATGTCTAAAGACAGGTTCCTCAAAGTGCTGTGTCACAAAATAGAAACATTAGATACATACAAAGCTATTCAAGGATTCTAAATTTAACCGTCCTTCAGACCTTACAACAATAAAATAGTAGGGTCACCACTGAAAATTCCCTTGCTACACGCAGCATATTTGGTTGAGAGCTTTGCGGCGATGTCACTCCTGGTGCGCGTAACAAATTCGCTCTTATCGCTCCTACACTTCTCGGCCCCGAACACGTGAAACCAGCTCCAGGTAGGATGGAGCGTTAATAGCGCAGTACATCACTAAACAACAAAAAATAATCAAGTGTAAAAAGAGTGGCGCCGAAACAGAAGATGTGCACAAGCACAAGCAGTTTGTTTTTAATTTTTGTTTTTTCTGTAAACTTCTATTGAACCAAGGAAGCCAACATGTTCAATAAATCCGGCAAGGATATAATATTGTAATGGGCGTTATTTGGCACTGCACATATACACTGGAGAGCCAAAAAAACTGGTACAAATATGCGTATTCAAATAACAGAGGTATGGAACCAATCAGAGTAACGCGATACGGTCGCCAGCGCCTATATAAGACAACAAGGGTCTGGCAAAGATGCTAGATCGGTTACTACTGCTACAATAGCAGGTTATAAAGATTTAAGTGAGTTTGAACGTGGTGTTATAGTCGGCGCACGAGTGATGGGACATAGCATCTCCGAGGTAGCGATACAATTTTGATTTTCGCGTACGACCATTTCACGAGTGTACCGTGAATATCAGGAATCCGGTAAAACATCACATATTCGACATCGCTGCGGCCGGAAAAATATCATGAACGAACGGGACAAAGGACGACTGACGAGAATCATTAAACGTGTCAGACGTGCAATCCTTTCTCAAATTGGCGCAGATTACATTGTTGGGGCATCAACAAGAGCCAGCGTGCGAACTATTCAACGGACCATCATTGATATGGGCTTTCGGAGCCGAAGGCTCACTCGTGTACCGTTGTTGACTGCACGACACAAATCTTTACGCCTAGCCTGGGCCCAGCAACACCACCATTGGACTGTTGTTGACTGGAAACACGTTGCCTGGTCTGACGAGTCTCGTTTCCAATTGAATCAGGTGGATGGACGTANCCGCCATTGGACTGTTGATGACTGGAAACACGTTGCCTGGTCTGACGAGTCTCGTTTCCAATTGTATAGGCCGGATGAACATGTACGGGTATGGAGACATCCTCACGAATCCATGGACCCTACATGTCAACAGGGGAATGTTCAAGCTGGTGGAGGCTCTCTGTCATGGTATGGGGCGTGTGCAGTTGGCGTGAAATGGGACTTCTGATACGTCTAGATACGACTCTGACAGGTGACAGATACGTAAGCATCCTGTCTGATGACTTGCACCCATTCATGTTTATTGTGCATTCCGACGGACGTGGACAATTCCAGCAGGACAATGCGACACTTCAAACGTCGAGAGTTTCTACCAAGTGACTCCAGGAATACTCTTCTGACTTTAGACACTTCCATTGGCCACCTTAATCACCAGACATGAACATAATTGAGGATATCTGGGATCCCTTGTAACGTGCTGTTCAGAAGAGATCTCCACCACCTCGTACCCTTATGGATTTGTGGACTTTCCTGCAGGATTAATGATGTGAATTGCCTCTTGCATACCTTCAGTGATTAGTCGAGTCCATGCCACGTCGTCTTGTGGCACCTCTGTGTGCTTGCGGGGGCCCTACACGATATTAGGCAGGTGTAGCATTTTTTTGAGCTCTTCAGTGTATATTGGACTTTAATTGTTTTCGTTAACATTGAAAAATCGCTTTCGTCGTTTCCATAGACACCTAAAAATTGCAAATATTCAGTTAAATGTCTTACATTTGGCCTAAACAAAAGACAATTTCATTTGCATCCAATAAATTACTTACAATATAACTTCACTTCATATACACAGTGAACCTACTATCTGTGCACTGGGCATATTGATGTTGCAAATATAGTGGCAGTGTAAAAGAAGTATGCATATGCCTCTCTGATGTAAAATGCATTATCTCCTTTCTTTCAGTGGACACCATCGTAGGGTGGAAAATACCACTCCATAATTTCTCCATGTTCCATTAACAATATTCCCTTCATCATCCTCCGAATCAAACACTGCCATAAATATGTACTTTTTCTTAAAAGGTTATATAAAATAACATAAGTAAACCAATTATCCATCTCTAGTTGAATAAAATAGGATCTCTTGACACTCTGAAAACACTACTATTTATATGAAATTTTTTTAAATGTAATATTAGAGCATTTGAGTACCTATAGTGAAAACCCCTCTCTAATGATAATTTTGGAAGTTCCCCTGGATATGTTTATATAATACGGTATGACAAAGCAAAGGCATCATCTGCTATTACAAATGGCGCTTCTAGGTTCTTCCCAGATAATGGCTGTTCAGTGGGAAGATTTAGACGATCTGGTTTCAGTGCTGAAAAACCTATCTGTACTTATACAAACACCACCAGCTGAAAGTCATTCTTGATATTCAAAATCAATACACAATTATTTTAAATCACCATCACATTGACCCTTCATAACTATGCTAAACGTTTCCTTACAACTGTAGTAAAAACTTAAGCAGTAGATAGATTATGACGATCCGAGAAAAAGGGCTGAGGGCTGCGAATCAACAGTTCTTCCGCTATCTGGGAAATTTTTAATTTTTTAACATTATAATTTTTAGTTTTTCCCTTAAATTGAAATATTTTTCTTTTGAAATATGTCTTTTTCACTCGAAATTTTCCTTTTATAACAACAGAAATTTACATTTTTTCCTCAAAATTGGGAAAAAAAAGTGCTTGCTCCTCAATAGCTAACTACCAGCCGCGAAAGCCAATTTTAGATACATTTTTAAGATTTGGAGAGCTTGTTTAATACTTGAAGGCCACCACCCATCTCACCCCACCCTAACCAAGCTCACCTGACCCCCTTCCCAATTCCAATAATGAAAAATCAAGAAAAATCACAAATATACAGAAAACTTGTTTAATTATTCAGTAACATATAACATTAACAGCCCTTCCCTTGCTCACCTTACCACCACTATCCCCTCACTTCATCTCCACCCCATCTTCTTGCAATTCTTATAAAATTAAAAAAATACATATCAAAATTTTAAATCGAGGAACATATGACGATAACATTATACTCTCACCCCCACCCTTAACAAACAACCACCCCCCTCACCTATGTCACCCAGTCACAAAAAATCGGGAATGATCCAAAAAATGACCTAAACATCGAAGAACAATCACGTTAACCTCACACTCAACCAACAACATTCACCACATCCCCTCTCCCAACCAAAATAAAAAAATCAAGAAAAATCACAAAAATTAAAACCAAATGATAAAAAAAATGTTTTTTATGAAAAAATTATTTAATGACAGGTGGATCGACTTAGCTTCCGACACGACCGGCTTTCGCCAGGACGACCATTGTCCATCTCGTCACCCATGTTGGATCCAGGTGACCTTGAACCTGACCTTGAACTCATGCCCGAGACTTTGATTGACCTCGAATCCAAAAATTGTAAAACAATTCCCGAAAAAATTATAGAACTTTAAATTTATTTAAATAATACAAACTATTTCAAAAAATTATAAAATATATTAATAATTGAATTTAAAAAATTTTCATTTCTGGACTTTCCCAAAGCTCTATGTCATGTTTACGACTGGCCTTACCAGGGTTTGGGAAACTCGCTTTTCTAGGATATAAAAGTGACGTCCATATTGGTTTAATAGTCATGGTGTATTTAAATTCTCAAATCTGAATTTATTATCTGATTTAAATATTACGTTTTTAATTTTTTTTTATTTGTACTAAAACTATACTAAGAGTTTTGTGGAAACATGCAAAAAACTCTAATTCCGTTTCTACATTCCCAGTCTCCTCTCTTGAAGTCTAAGTATTATATAAAGCCAGAATGTGATGACTATTCATTGTCTCAACTGTTATGCAGTTATAAGTATACTGCTTATTATTATTGGTATGGATCAGAATCTGTCATTAACTTTATAGCCATAATTACCGATAGTTGAAATGCTAATAGTGGTAGACCCTTAAGATTTGGAATATATATGATTGCGATAAACAGATATCTCATGTGCTCTTCTTAAACATGAATCCATCCTTCTTTCGCAATCTGTCCATAAATCCGCACCACAATAAACACCACACACACTTATCCACACAGTTGTCCACACCAATCCACACACTTATCTATACTAATACACGCCAATTCACACACCAATCCATACACGAATCCACAACAATCCACACATACCAAAATCAGCACCACAATCATCACCATACACACGAAAATCAGCACCACACAGCACAATCAGCACCACATGCAGTACAATCAGCACCACATGCACTAAAATCAACACCACAATCATCTATCCACACCAATTCACACCAACCGACTACAATTCACACATGAATCTACACACGAATCCACACCAATTCACACACCTATCCACTACAATCCACACATAAATCCACCACCAATCCATACCAATTCACACACACATCAGCACAAATCCACACATATATCAGCACCAATCCACACAAATCCGCACCAATCCACACCAATCCCCAACAATCAGCACACCAATCCACACCAATTCAATCCACACATTAATCCACACACTAACCCACACCAATCCACACCCCAACACATACAAATCCACAGCAATGCATACCACTATACACCAACCAATACCAATCCACACCAATCCATCGCAATCCTCCTCAATCCACAACAATCCAAGGCAATTTCTCAAAATCCTCCTCCACGAATCACAGCAACCCATTCCAATCAAACGATAGATCAATTCTTTGATCAATCATAATCTTCCTGATCTATCCCAATCCTCGAATCAATCCCAATTCTTCGATCCATCTCGATCATTCGATCAATCCCAATCATTCTGATCAATGCCAATAATTATGATCAATCCAAATCATTCTGATCAATCGAAATCATTCTGATCAATCCGAATCCATCGATAAATCCAAATCTTTCGATCGATCTTAGACCAATCCTTCGGTTTGGCCCCTACTCATTTGTATAAAATTACATTTGTTCGGCAATTGTCTCCAAATTTGTATATGTCGACAGAACTAATGTTTTGTATTCAGTCTGGTATACATGCATTTTAATAATAAAGTCTTTATTTTTATTTTATGTGTAAATCTTTCTGTTAGTAGTTGAGTACTCTGAGGGAGCGGGAAATTTTGATGTGAAAAAATCTATATTTTTAAAGGAAGAAGAGATATTTCAAGAGGAAAATAGTTGATTTGGAGGGAAAGACTTGAGGGGAAAATGGAAAAATTCAAATTGGCTGCAGATCAGCAGATCTGGAACCCTCAGCCCTTGATCTCAGATAGGCATAATCTATCTACTTTAAGCTGTTGATTGGGGACTGGATGATATGTTTTCCGTCAAAAGGGCCATTGTAATTTGGGAAATTCCACTTTGATTAAAACTCATCTGCAGCATTTCTTCATTCATCCTCAGCATCCGAGACCCGAAACACTATGACACAATGGAAATTATTACATAACATAAATACAATATAAACTGGTATTAATCGATGTGTAAACTAACAGTTGGTCGATTGTTTCCCTTAAACTTCTCCATCTGAAGAGAGCATGCCTGAAAGTAAATAGGATATCCCCGCGAATGTAGAAAATCAGTATCCACTTATAATGAAAGATAATAATAGCTAGTGAAGATCCTTTACCCACTACAACAGACTCTACATCTAACCTTCCCCTATCTATAGATCCAACTGCCGCAAATCGTTGGTTAATTTAGCGTAAAGCAAAGAAGATTTCTGCAATAGAATAACAATTTTATGAGGCATACGATATTCTAAAAAGAAGTATCCACAAGAAAATTCATGACTCCTGTTCGGGTGAATACGTAGTGGAAGCATTAAAACAATAAGTGTTCGATAATTGAATAGTTGGCTGCGCCATATCATCAACAACACGCTGTTCCAAGCTGAATGTGGGACTTTACAATATCCCCAAATGTTCTTGCAAATTCCACCGCCGTTCCAGAGTAATGTCAATGCATCCTCACAAACCCAAGTAGGAAAAAACTATACAAATCCACCTATATCCGGCCATTACTCCTGCTATCCTCAATTAGCCGGTACCAATGCCGTCATTCTTCAAAAAATAACAATAACTTCAAAGTGTTCATCACGGCATACGCCTTCTATGGCGAATGCCACTTATTTGATTTATACTGAACATTCAAACAATTAATATTTATAATACAGTGCAGACCATTATATTCATCATAAATAGATATTATAAATGACAAATTTGGATAATTTATTGTTTGTTTTTAATACATTTGTACTAAATTCCAATGAAATAAATATTATGCGAAGCCATAACAAACTTTACTTTACTAAACTTTAAATCATCTCATAACACTTGAAATCTACTTTGCGTGCCACTTGTATAAATTAGGAATTAGTTTATGTTGGTATCCTATAAAGGTAAACTACAATAATGTACGTATCTCCAGTTTCTAAAATTCTCAATGTAACAGCTAATATTTCTCCGAGTGACAGTGCAGCACATCCGACATAGTTTCCCCTTGATATTAGTATCCTGGCTGAAATCAATAGAATATCAAAATATATAGCTATCAAAGTTCTTATTACCTCTTTGAAGCCACAGGTGAGCAATCAGGGATTTGTTTGCACCCTCAGTTGCCCGATTGGCCAGGAAATTCCTCACCCACTAACGAGAAAGACTGCGTCGTTTTACACAAGCAACTGCCCCAACAACTTCATCATCTATCTTGTCTGAAGGCTAACAAAACACTAAACAAAAGTATCGAACACGGAGAAAATTTCTACTACAATGTATCCAACAGTGCCGAAAAGTCCCTAGAATTGTGTCAGAGATTGTATCCTGGGGAACGAGGCCTAACTGTTACAGAACCCCCTCGCAACAAAAATACATCGCCATGCCCAAAATGTGCTAGTATGCTTGGAAACTCTCCACTCAACAACAAACCTGTACATGCTGAAATACTGCCCACATTCCCCTCTTAAGTAAAACACACATCAACATACACAGACACATCTATCTGACTCCCCGCCAGATATTCATGATAAATAAATCTGCAGTGCTGAACATTTTTCATGATGTGTAGAACAAAACTATATACAAGTTGAGTATAAAATAATACTCAACTCTGAAGGTCTATAATATCAAAATCAAACAACATACAACATTTGTTGAACAAATAAATGAAGCGTGGAACTGTGAAGTTTGTTTACCATATCTTCATAAAGGTTTAATGTGACCACCATGAGCGGCCCGAACGACATCAACGCGAAAATCAAGCTTGTTCCACACTCTTGTCATCGTGTCCGGCGTTACGGTTTGGATGGCGTCCGTAATTCTCGTTTTGAGGTCGTCAATGTTAGCCGGCAATGGTGGTCGTAACAATTGATCCTTTATGTTTACCCATAAAAAACAATCGCACGTGGTAAGATCCGAGCTTCTTGGGGGCCATTGATGGAGGGCATGGTCGCCAACTGCTCCTCGACAAATCCAGAATTGAGGTAACGTCTCGTTCAGGTATCCGCGAACAGCTAGGTGCCAATGGGGTGGCACACCATCCTGCTGGAAAATGAAGTTCCCCGCCGCCTCTTATAACTTAGGAAACAACCACTCTGTAAGAATGTCCAAATGAGGGATTCCAGTAACGGTGGGCTCGTGAAAAAAGAATGGGCCAAAAACAGTGTCTTTGGATACAGCGCAATTCACGTTCACTTTGGGGGAAGCGCGCTCGTGTTCGGTGGTTTCATGTGGAAGCTCCTGACCCCATATCCGCAGGGCAAAAACGAACGCTCAGAAATCGCGTCTCAGTTTTTATCCCTTTCGGTAAGAGTCTTTACAAGCTGTAACCTGTATGGCTTGTACAACAATCGCTTTCGCAACACTATCAATACCGTCGATTGAGGGATTTGCATTTCCCGGCTAGCTTGTCGAGTTCATTTTCTCGGACTGCGAACGAACGCTTGTTGAATCCGTTGCACATTCTCTTCGGACACACGCGGCCGCCCGGAACTTTTGCCTTTTCAAATGCACCCTGTGTCACGGAGCTGATGAACTAACGTACGATACTCCACCTATCGAGATGACTACGTCCGTATTTGCGATGGAATTCACGTAGAACAGTCGTAACCGATTCACATATAGTAAACTGAATAACACAAAATTCCTTCTGTTGTTCCATCGCCATTGCGATGCGGACTAACAAACAACACATGCTCATAGTGTGACGACAGATGCTCCCAGTGTCATCTCCCAGCACATAAATGAAACATCAGACGGTTCCCTTCACATTGACGTGTCAAATGCGAGCTCGCTGCCCCCTCACCACCTCAAACCGAGAGTTACGAACGCCATCCAAACCGTAACACCGGACATGCTGACAAGAACTTGGAATGAGTTTGGTTATCACGTAGATATCATTCGGGCTGCTCATGGTGGTCACATTGAACATTTATGATTGCATGGTAAACAAACTTCATGGGCCCACGGTTCATTATTGGTCAATCAAGTTTGTAGGTTGTTTGGTTTAAATATTGTAGACCTTCAAAGTTTGGTTATTCTTTTATAATTGGCCTATATGTTATTAATTTTTTGTCTAATTTTGTTTTGTAACCCTTGCTTAATATAATGTTGGTCCTTCTTTAAAAGGTTATAACTGTTTGATTAACGACTGACCTTGCTTGGCCCTTCAATTGTAAAGCTTCTTAGTCTGTGTTTTATCTTGAAATGTATGAAAACGTTGCATAAAAATGTGGTGGTCTTCCCATCCCATATTTATGACCATTTTATTTTTTTGAATAAGAAATTTCACTTCCATAAAACACAGCATGTTTTATAATTCACACATGTGTTGATTCTTTAATTTTTTTCTATTTAATGGGCAGTATTGTGGTCAATGTAGGTGTCACAACTGATTTAAACTAATAAGCGTATCCGTAAAAAGTTACGAATTTTAAGATTTCTCATTATGTAACAGAGTCGACCATTTCCTATGATGTTTATAAAAATACTAACATTAACTTACAAATATCAAATATCTGCAGCTTCTACGAACGCAACGCAGCCTAATTCTTGTTTTGAAGTGTGTGGTTAGAGTGAATTTCGGACCGACCGTCTGGCAGCTTGTGTACTTCTTCATGAGAATTCGTCTCAATGACTGCCCACATTTGGAAGAAAATACAATAACGCAAGCAAGAGAAAGAAAAAATAGGAGTTGCAAGAAAAATAAAACTCACTTGCCTTTCACAGGTAACTACGTAACTCCGTCTCGGCCAACCAGGGCCAGTAGCATTTTTCACTTTGTACTGAACTTAAATACTCGTAAACCTTAAGGTGCCATTTATCTGTGTCTATATTTTCGTTATATATAGAAGACATTTAGGAAACATTGTAAATTCTATTATTAGCAAAATGGGGTGAAGGGATTTATTTGGACTTACCAATGTGTGTAAATGTGTTTTGGTTACGATTTCCAACGATATTATGTTAAAGGCTTTACGTAACATTTCAATTGGGATTCTACTATCACTGTTAATATATTTGTGGACTGACTGCCACCCTGAGTGTAGACAGCCGCGCACCACGGCGTTCGCAATATTATTGCTTGTTGTGGGTATTTATTTTCACAGTTAAACTCGAAAAAAATCAGTCATGTGACCTTCCAAGTAATTTCGTAAAAAAAAACACGAGAATAATCAAAATCTTTCATGGCTTAACGTACTGCCCAGAGTGGGAATAAATTTACCTGAACAATCGTAATGTAACGTGATTAAACAGAAAAGCGTACTTAATTGCAATATGTTAACAAAATGCTGCAAAATGTTTTACTATAACCAACCGAAAAACTCTGTTTACTTGGTTTTGCATGGCAAGCTAATAAAAATATGTAATTAGCAGAGTGGATTACCTTTATTACAACTTAAAGAAATATTATGAAGATGAAAAAAAAAATTAAGGTACATGAAATAAATGCAATATATTTGAATGGATTATATAACATAAGGAGTGACTCAGATCGAAAAGATGCGAAAGTTTTATTTGACGCAGCATATTCCACAAATTTCCATAACTATTTAAAGTAATTTCATTTGTAAGTTTATCTATGTTATGAAAAAGGGTAGATGTCTGCTCTTTCATGCTCTTTTTTCCTTCAGGGATGTTGATCTAAAGCCAAGTATTTATTAAACGTATGAGAAAAAAAAAATCAGAGCCGAGAGCTTATTAAAAACACTCAAGCGAAAAAACTTTTGTAGTTTCTTTAAAGCCAAAATAATTTTATATATTCAATAAATTGCTTATGTTTAGCGATATTTCTTTTTATCTAGTTTGAATTTACTACGTTTATGAACACGAAGCCAAGACACATATATTTACACGTAGTGCGTGTATTCGTTAGCTATAATATATAAAATATTTTCCATTAAATAATATTTTTCCCTATTTAGTTAAAAGAAAAATCGCCTATTTAAACTCGAGTAGATAATGTTGTGCGTAAAGATCATATTATTCATTGTTCTTGATAGTATATATATGCATTTAATGTTTGCATTCTTTTATATATCTTCAAAACATACTGCGATTTTTGTACGAGTATTTATAATAAAACGTACTGGATAACATTTTCCCAGAACGTTACAAAACCATATTGAATTTATTCTTATTATTAATAGTTACAGAATGAAATAAAGAAAACTGTAATTATAGAATTGAATTACTGGCTTTATTTTAAAAATGTTAATCAAATGGGTTCTTTAGCCACTAGAAAAAAAAATTTTATATACTCATGTGATATTACCTTGAATTAAAGTTAATAAATTCCATTCATATCATCGGTGTATATACACATAGAATACTATATACACATTGTAGAGTTATTTTCAAAATTAGAAAGGATATGAGGTTTTCCATATGAGTACTCTGTATCTGTATCGCATTGATAAAATTATAGCTAAAAATACTTAAAAAAAACCCCTCTAAATTGGTTTCTACGCATTAACCTCTACACGACAAAAAAAAGAGTAGCTTTCTTTGGGAGACAAAAGAGGATGTTTCTAGAGACAATCCATCTGTAATGGGAGAACAATGGCTGCCATTATAAATGGATCTCGGAGTTAAAAACTCGTTATTAATAACGGCATCGTCTAGCAAGTCTGTGCTGTCAGACCACGGCGTAATTTATGAGACTTCCTTTGGCTGCTATAAGAGAGAATAAAAAATAATAAAATAAAAAAAAATCCCTCCCTGAAGTCAAGTATCCGAAGCAGTGACGAATGACAGTCTCGACCATTCCGAGGGGAAACGAAAGACCATCCGACAGGACGCCACTTTGTCATCGGAACCGCGTCGTGGATGGGAGCAGAGGTGAACCCCGAGAGTTGGCATTTATTCACGGTGCAGAAAAGAATCATTTTTCTGTGAGCATTCGGAAATAAATTAAACTCTTTCCTCTCTTCGTTGAATTAAAAATAAATTGGCAACATATTTCTAGCGTTACCTGTACTTATTCAAATAGATATTTAAGAATTTCTCATGGGGCATAAAGACAACCAAAAAAAAAATGAAGCATATGGAAAGAAGTATGCGCAAACCAAGCAGATATCTGATATTTTTATTAATAACCTTGACACACCCACAACTGTCTTTACATTCCATCTAGTTAATTACAAACTGAAGAAAAAATTTCAAACAAAATGCATTACAAAATTTGGAAACAATTAGGTTTTCAGAAAGTAAAAGTTTGGTTGGTAGAATTTTCAGTAGCATGCCTGGGTCTATCAAAATATGCAGTAATTTTTACAGCTTGTAAGCACAAACTCTATTCCTTTCTGTTTTTTAGTGGTATGAAAAATTCACCTGTTATTCATTTTGCAATATAAGTTGTGCCATGAATAACTGACTAATTCTCTTTCCGTGACTACATTTCTATCAGAGTGCGCCGAACACGCGTCATTATTCCTTTCGTTGCCGGTTTTTGCCATAACCCAGTACATTGTGTGTTTGCTTTTAAACACGTTCTCCCTTTCAATACTTGTACATCCGTGAACCACGCGCGGAATCAAGTCTAGATAAGTCACGCAAAACAAAACCAGGCACGCCGGTTTTAATAATCATTCCATCTGTCTGGTTGACTTGACGGTGCTGTTTCAAACGTTACTTTGCATCATCCTTAAGGCCTTGTCACTCTCCCGAAACATTTTCTTATCAAATTATTTCACTCTGATCAAAGAAAACTGGAGGATACGACGTCAATGCAACATCATTACCACCGCCATGTTTGTTGTGGGTCTGGAAAAATTCGGCGGCTGCAGTCTCCATAAAATATTTTATGTATGATACGAGATAAATTTTTTTGAACGTTTGGAAATTTCAGCCAGTCAGAACCGTGCACGAAAGAAAAAAAGTAATTTGCTGACCCCGTCAAATAAAAAATAGGTGAAAAATAACTGCAAACGAAATAATGATTGGCAGGTTGACACACACGCACGTATATGAATGTAATCGGGCTGAACTTGAATGCTGTTGAAAGTGCAACTTGCCAATAAAAGCAAACAAATCGGAAATAATAAATGTAATCGCGTAACAAACAGGTGTTTTAGATGAAAATACAATTTACTCTGAAGTAAAATATAAATAACATCCTCGGCGTTTCTTCCTGTAATAGGNTTCAGAACCGTGCACGAAAGAAAAAAAGTAATTTGCTGACCCCGTCAAATAAAAAATAGGTGAAAAATAACTGCAAACGAAATAATGATTGGCAGGTTGACACACACGCACGTATATGAATGTAATCGGGCTGAACTTGAATGCTGTTGAAAGTGCAACTTGCCAATAAAAGCAAACAAATCGGAAATAATAAATGTAATCGCGTAACAAACAGGTGTTTTAGATGAAAATACAATTTACTCTGAAGTAAAATATAAATAACATCCTCGGCGTTTCTTCCTGTAATAGGCCCCATAATATAACATCATCTTCACACTGCTCTAAAATTTAGGTTGGAATAAAAATTAAAATTTTTCTGTGAATTAAATAATTTCGAAGGCGTGACATATATTGAAACATATCAAAAATTATTTCATTAAAAAAATATATATTTATTGGAAAATTTTAATACCAGTATTTTTCGAAGAATTTTTTTTTACATGTGTGTTTGAGGGTAAAAATTGATCTGTGTGGTTGACAAGGGGGGGGGGTTCATTACTGTGGCCAATTAAACAAGTGTTACGCCGCAGTGACATTTTAGGCGTGAGCAGGTATACCTCATGTTTGTGATGTTCTCCAGATACAACACGTCGTGACTGCGCTGTGGCAGCGAGGTGGTAGGCAGTGTAACTTCATCTGGCACACTAAAGGTGGCATTGCACAACTTTCCGCTAACCTTCTCCTCAAACGTTATATGTCCTCCAGATATAAAGCTGCGACATAGCGACGGCACCAGAACAGGACACACACACANTTCTCCTCAAACGTTATATGTCCTCCAGATATAAAGCTGCGACATAGCGACGGCACCAGAACAGGACACACACACACAAAAAAAAACTGTTTACCTGCAGGTTGGCTATCTTGTCTTATTTTACATTTATTTCCCTTCTTTGNGACACACACACAAAAAAAAACTGTTTACCTGCAGGTTGGCTATCTTGTCTTATTTTACATTTATTTCCCTTCTTTGTCCCGATAAAAGAAACCGCTAACACCCCAAGCTACCTATCTCTCATGATCCATATTTTATAGTATAATATAAAATGTTGTCTATTTNAGAAACCGCTAACACCCCAAGCTACCTATCTCTCATGATCCATATTTTATAGTATAATATAAAATGTTGTCTATTTATTGAGAAAGGGACTCAATTTTTATTCATTTTAGTGTCTTTTTAACAATGCATAATCTAGAAATGTATAAATGAGTGTTAAGTGTTAATTAAGATTAATAATATGAATTTCAAAAAGCGTATTTTTTAANAGAAACCGCTAACACCCCAAGCTACCTATCTCTCATGATCCATATTTTATAGTATAATATAAAATGTTGTCTATTTCTTGAGAAAGGGACTCAATTTTTATTCATTTTAGTGTCTTTTTAACAATGCATGNTTATTCATTTTAGTGTCTTTTTAACAATGCATAATCTAGAAATGTATAAATGAGTGTTAAGTGTTAATTAAGATTAATAATATGAATTTCAAAAAGCGTATTTTTTAATATTAGTAAACCAATCAATTATCTAGGTAAAATTTGTTATTTGTAGTCGAGTGCAAGAATGGTGTAACCTAATTACCCATATGTTGGCAACACTCGCGACCCGCTCGGAAACAAGCGACATGCGACACATGTATCAGGCGCACAGGAAGGCCGTCAAAGTCGCGAGCAGGCAGCACAACGATGAAGCGTCTGCCCATCGAACTGCGTTGCAGTGCGTCGAAAATTAATGTGTTATGATGGAACTACACCACGTGTTCGCAGTCTTTTTCAACAGGCAAGAAGCGGACATTCTTTCGAAGCTCTCCGACGTATTCCAAGATGATATTTCTGACAGCTACGTCGTGCCAGGTGCTGCACCCGTCTGATTTAAGTTTGCTTAAAGGTACTCACTGAGGGCTTCTCCATGAAAATTATAGCTAAAATGCGTTTTATTATATGGCGTTCTGTTACGAATCTCTTTATGGCTGCCTTTGTGATGTCCAGTAGGTTTGGCAATGCCGCGGGCTTGATTCTGAAGTAAAAAATCNAATTATAGCTAAAATGCGTTTTATTATATGGCGTTCTGTTACGAATCTCTTTATGGCTGCCTTTGTGATGTCCAGTACGTTTGGCAATGCCGCGGGCTTGATTCTGAAATAAAAAATTTTCTTGCTGAAGTAATATTATGTTAATGTAGCCCTTCTTTTTATTGTAAGTTCCCTATTTGTCTCTTAATATTTTTACAAACAACACTTTTACAATAAATTTACTTCTCTCTATGAAAAAAGTTTTAATANTCTTCTTGCTGAAGTAATATTATGTTAATGTAGCCCTTCTTTTTATTGTAAGTTCCCTATTTATCTCTTAATATTTTTACAAACAACACTTTTACAATAAATTTACTTCTCTCTATGAAAAAAGTTTTAATACGGTTCGTTTTCATTATGCGCATCAAAAGCTAGCAGTACTAAAATCGTGGTCGATTCCGTTGTCTCTGTCAAGCCAATATAGTGTTGGCGATATCAGCTCATACTAATTTAGGTTCTTGAAAAACTTCATGAAACTATAATATTTTTGAAATCCTGGACGACTTTTGCATAAAAAAAATTAAATAATTATGTGCGANTTACCGAGCGTTACACTTTTTCATAAGTGACTCCCAGCCCAACCTAATTTAAGACGTTGTCACGTCAAAAAATTAAATAATTATGTGCGTTAACTGCAGGTCCTTTAAATATTTAAATTTCTCAGTAGTTTCTAATAACCGGAAAAGGGCAAATTTCAAGAATTTATTTGTTGGCGAGGCAAATGTCAAACATGTGAACGTTTAATGATCCGTGTCAATTAAAATCGTATATGATTAGATGACTTTAAGTCGATAAGAATATCAAAGTAAAAAAGGCATTTAATCATATGCTACCTGATAACACCAGCTCACTCACTGAGGCAATAGCGAGTTGACAAATAGGCCAGACTCAAACACATAAAAATAAATATATATTTCATTCACCGTTACTTCCAACTTTTCTGATGCCCTGATAAAATTCTACTTCCAGGAAATTTCTCCGCCTCATGCAAACTCAGCTTAACCGAGTCTAGCAAGTGTAATAACATTCTGCGTGAGAACTACTTCTTACTAGGCATTACCAACACACCTATTTTATTGCTGTTGTTATTCATATTAATTTTGTATGAAATATTATATTTTATAGATGAAATATAAGTCAGAGTATAATTTAACCAAAAATAAGGTAGTTTTATGTTCACAAAATTAAGTCGCCTGTGATACATAACATATTTAGGAAAGAATCAAGCACGTCATACATAGGATGATTTTTCAAACGCTTGAGTCAAACAGTGCGAAGTAACCGCGATTAGACGTAATTTACTTACATTTGTCGTTGTTTTCCCAATATACGCTAATTGGACTTAATCTATTCCGTTATCACTTAAAATTACGTAGCTTCTAAACTTTCACATTTTGCACTACACAACTAGGCGTTTAATTGATTTGCTTTTTGGGGTCGTCTATCAACCTGCGCTGTTTGGTCCATCATCAGGGATACATACTATATATATATATTACAAGCCCGCGACTGTAAAAAAACTATGTGCAATTTGTGATAACTATATTTAAAATAATTTTTAGCACGCAGCACATTTGGCATTTATTTCAGAGAAAAATGTTAATATTGTACCGTGAGTTTATTTTAACTAGTAAATACCACCACTTTGCGTGTAAGTAAACAATTTCACGAGATATCAGTCTTATACTTCCTCGAGCCCAATTCACATTTCTAAAATTAACTCTCCGATTACAGTTCGCCACGTCTGTTACACACGCCATACACCGACATTTCTCTTCCTGCAGCATCCGTAGCAACTGGCGTCATTATATGAGTGGCCTAAAATCGAAATTACTCATAATTTTATCTGTTCAGACGTTTCCATCAATACATAACCTAAGTGACAGAGGCCACCAGTTATCTTACCACATTGCCGCGGAACTACCCTTAAGTTTTTATAGCTGTGTTTCATAAAACATGTAAGGAAATTGCGTTTTGCCTTTGTATCATATTATGATTTGCATCGTATTCGAAATTTGCGTATAGAGTTCTGCAAAAATTAACTTTAAATAGGGGGTTCACACCGTTACTTATTATAATAATCATTTATCAAAATTTTTGATGATTGTTACCAACGGAACTTTTCTTGCTACGTTATGTTCTGGGAGTTGGATGAAATATATGTCCAGTTAGACACTTCAAAAAAACCTGTAGTAAAATTTCCTTTTTATAAGTGGCAAATTGTAGTTTATGAAATGAATCCAAGGAATTTTTTTTTTTACTCTGACAATAATTTCTTTGCGCAGTACAATTCAGTTTTCATCAGAATTAAATTCTGACTCTCAAGTGGAAAAGTCTACCTGAAATACACTTCTTTACCTGCGAGTTGATATTACCAAAAACATGACAACAGCGGGAGTATGTTTTTAATTTTCGTACTATCTCCTTAAAGAATAAAACAGAAAGTTAATCCAAGCAAAGTAAATAATTACAAAACTCTGTTGTTTGTAACTGCTATCTCTGTTACTTATTATAAATATTCGTTATTCACAAAACGCAGTGTACAAAATTTTATTGACAGTTATTTTACATTTTTATAACGTGAAACTGTGCAAGTAATATTAAAATCTAAAGTTAATTTACACAACTGTTGGTTTTTGGGCAGCCATTAACTAACTCGTACACTTTTTTCTCATGATGTATTCACCATAATCATTAACTTTATTAAACCGGTAACATATACCTAAATAAGAAACAATTAAAAGAGTTTAAACAATATGAGCCTTTGTTATCTGACAAACGAAATCATTTTATGATCGCTGATATTTTAATTAGCTTAGTTAAATCAACCGGAACTCGATACATTAAATAAATGGAGTGGGAGAAATTACGTGTATGAATTACACGATATGCTCTGAAATAGATATGTGATCAGTTATTAAAAGGCATTTTAACAAAAAAATTAATCAATGACCAGAGTTTTAAATTAAAATTCGATCCATTTGGTAACAATGGCACATCTCTACTCAAGTATAAATTTTTATTTCAGGCATCATTGTTCCAATGCTTGCTTCAAGTTTGGGTCAACGTTGGAAAAAATACTTTTCGAAGAACATGAAAACGGCTCTCTGACCTACGTTGGCCCAGCGTTATGTTATTAGTTGGACGCCAACCAATTTCTAACATCTTATCAATCAAAGGCTTTTTGTCATTTTAAAACATTGGTTGTATGTTTGCAAAATGTGTTATTACATACAAAATATCAACCAATAAACAGCGTTCTGCGAATATTGGTTTCTGATGCCTAAAATAAATTTTTACCACTAGTTCAACATAAAAGGAAATACACTGTGCCTTCCATGGCTGTCTGTCTGCTTTTCGCATTAGTATAGACCATCCTACATTATTATTCGCGACATGAAAAATTTACTAGTCGGATGATGAGCGCCAACCTACGCCCTTATACTTAACAATCCTATGGGCTATCCACTACACCACTATCTTCCTGTCTTGGTAGATAGGTAACGTGAAATATTCAATACTCTTAGAGTTTACCATACTACAAATTATTGCCTAATGTATTAAAAAGTTATATTTTACTTTTATTTTTTCCTTAATTTAATTACCATTCCATACGAAAACAATTGCGGAGTTAAGCCTATGTCATACATACTTTCCAGTATTGCATATATTTCTTTTCGAGTTATTTTCCCATTCCAAGAATTCAATGTATAAAAGTAAGAGCATAGTTGCAGGATAATGTTCTCTTACTAAGTTCGCTAATACTTTATTCCAACGTTAAATAATTATTCCATTTAAAAACGTTTTTTAAAAGCTTGTTATCTCAAATGTTAAAAAAACAATAATTTTACGCTTATTTATATAAAATAAAATATTTTCTGTAGCTTCTGTATTTGAATTTATTTAAAAAAATGTTATTTATAAACATGAATGAAATATTTTCTAAAAAAAAAAAAAGGCCTTTTACACATGAAAATTTTAATTTTACTTGGGAATAATAATGATTAATATCTAAATGTCTAGTTTTATTCCAAAATATTGGGCAAATATTTTGATTGCAAAACAACGTTTTTTCCAACCTTACCAAAGAAATGCCAACATTTTAAGACGTTGGCCAAACATACGAATTCATACCTATTACAACACTATATTTTCCAACTGGTGAACAACACACAGACAACTATAAAGTATAGTTATTTATTTTTAAAAATCTGCTGTCCTAATAAACCCTGAAAAAAAACAATAAAATTAAAGAAATTATATGCTTTTTATATAAAATTAAAATAATATCTTATGTATGAAATTTAATATTTACCTAACCTTACAATTACTAGATACCAACAACTGTTATGTTCACTACAAAATATACAACAGAAAAACCACAAAACATATTTTGAAAGAAGAAAACATTTGAAACGTAACGAATACATGACCAGCGATGTAAACCTTAATTATGATGTGGTTTGTGTGTAATAAAACCATCATGTTTGAGAAAGAAAACGATATTATTGGCTTATTTAATGAGAAAAATTATATTTTTAACTATCGGAGTGATGTTGGTTACACGATGTTGTCCCAGCGTACAGACCAATTACTAAATGGTGTGTTCCCAAAACTGATACAACATAATAATGCTTTTCCGAGAGGAAGGGTCTCAGACCTTGAACAAACATTCGTAGTTTATAAACAAGAATTTACAGATAGAAAGACTGAGCCTACTTTCGCCTACAAAGGTGCAAATAAATTTAATAAAGTTCTTAAAAGCTTAGATGGTAGATAGGTCTTGACGTCTCTTACAAAGCAATACGTATGAGATGAAACCAGAATCATATGCAAGAATAGTGAGACAATTACAAATATACACGTGCCTTACGTCGAACTCGAACCCAGAAAACATCGTACCACAAGTTAGCGTGGAATCAACTGCTCTACGGTGGAAGGATTCAGAGCATCAACTTCGGATGTAATCATTCTAACGTTCAGGTACAAAGGGTTTACTAACCTGAAGTATTTGCACGGCCGTCATTTTGAAAGTAAGTGGCTGAGCATCTTAAAACACGTAAGTTTACGTAATTTACCGTAACGCTACTCACGTGGCAAATATCGTGTTTATCCTTCAATTGGTTTCCGAGATGTTGCACATTGAATTGTATGTGTAGAGTAGACAGATAGGTAGCGTTGCTTACACACACGATGAAACACCCCAGATGAATTTAATCTTACCATTGATCTGTATCTCACCAAAGATGTTTGCAGTTCAGGATAAATTACCCCAGCAAGATCTCTGTAGGCTACGAACAACACACAAGAGACACTAGGAAGAAATAAAAAACCAAAAACTAGCACTAGCTACTGACCAAATGATGACTCACGTAGACTTGTGTGGAAGTAAATTTGATTTAATTGAAAAATTTATATTTTGGTGGAAACATTATGAATTAAATGAATATCTTAGAAATTACTAAGTAATATGTAGCAGCTCGTTATCCATTTCAAAATTTAACTTACTTTCTGTGGCTCTAACTATAAGTGTGGCCCTCTCGTACGCATTTCTAAGTTGCAATTCAAATATAAGTCTCTTCAGGAACTTTAATATATTAACGAATGTGAAAATTAAATTAATAAATACATTTCTCACCTCAAAACAGATGGAAAAACATGAGATCTCAGTTCACGTCTTCGTAGTCATTAAGGCAGACCAACTTTAACCAAAATGATTATCCAAGATGGCGTAACGAAAGACAGATTAGTTTACCAACAATTATCAATAATTTTACGGGCGTAGTCTTTGTGTCGAAAATTCAGCATGCTTAGTTTAAAATAAATCTTGATGGATGTTCACATCTCTTGATAACTTCTGCAGCTGTTCCGCCGATCGTGGGCCTTAGTTTTCTCTCACTAGGATTTCGAGCATTAGGTACAGCACTGAATGTTTTTCCGTGTCACACGCAATCGCGATAGCTTAAACTTGGCTTTAAATATAACCCGCGCAGGTAGGGCGTGCAAAGGTAAATTATTCCTCTTCATATGCCGCGCCACATCGCCCTTTCGGCAGTTGGCATTTCTGTACGGGACTCGGCCAAATAACTAGCAAAATTAAATATCTCTCGCACCGACGGCCCACTACGTCAACGCCTGCCTGACAGGAAAACCAAGATGGCTACAAGCCCTAAAAACTGACTTACTTATTACCCTTACACGACACCTTTAAAACATCGCGCCATTCACGAGACGGCTACATAGTATCTTACACATACTCGTACGTCTTGTGTTAAATTGCAACCAATCAACAAATTCCTGTATGCAAAGCGACCCTCATAAAAATAACTTTGTGAATGAAAACATAAAGACTTACAAACATTAACTAAATGGAAATACGTTTTCTGAGGTTAAAAAAAATTGCAATGAATAATATGAATTATAGATGGAGTAAATAAAATATATCTACCACAAATAATTAATAAATAAAATAAATAAATATTACGTTAGCATGCAGAGTGCAAAAATAAACTAAGATAACTGTGACAGGAATAAGTAGGGGTTATTTGGACTGTTACAATAACGACTTTATTTTCTCATTTGACAATATTGTCTAGAAAAGGCCTAAAAAATGGTTCTTCATACAGTGCATCTGATATATGATACTGAACATGCAAATTTGGTTAAATTTGGTTAAGTTGTTTAACAAATGACAAATTTATATTAATTACTAGCAAACCCGGCGAACTCCGTTTCGCCACCAGATGGCTTCGTTTTATGCAACATTTTGTTTGGTGATTAAAACATGAAGAAATATTTTTTTTATATTTGAAAAGGAAAAATTTTATTTCATTTCACAACAGTAATGAATTGAACTTCTCTAAGTAAATTAAAGTGAATCCGAAGTAAATACGTTTCATTGAAGTGCTCTTTGGTAAACCACATTTTTTGTTTTTTGGTCTGACGTTAACACAAACAAAGCGGATGGTTTCCCAACTCGTGAACACGCAACGTATAACTGCCCATGTGAAAAACAATGATTTTCTAAATTTATCCCGCAAACACTAAGCGATTGGCCTTGCGACTTGTTAATTGTCATTGCGAACGCAAGGCGAACTGGAAATTGCAATCGTTTGAAGTCAAACGGAAGATCAGTCGGAATCATTGGTATTCGAGGAATACATACATTTTCACCTGCGTACTTTCCGTTAATAATGGTTGCCTCAATCAAATTCGGCATAAGTCTTTTTACCGAAAGTCGAGTACCGTTGCAAAGTCGCGGTGGATTCAAATTACGCAATATCATAATAACTGTACCAACTTTGAGTTGCAAGTTATGTGGTGGAAATCCTGGTAACTCCAGAGAGTTCAAAAACTCCGTTGGATAATTTACTACATCATCGGGATCTCTTATGGAATCAACGGATTTGTATGTCACCAAATCGCCAGCAATTTTTGATTGAATGGTGAAATTCAGTGCGTGTACATCATTATTCTTTGCGGCAAGAATTGCTCGTTGACTTAACCAAGCATAATTCTGATAATTCTCACTAATGTTTGGGAAAACATTTTCAATAAGAGCTAATTGAGAGTCTACAAATCGGCAAAATTCGTTGGTAAGAGTAATTAATCCAGATGTCGCATCAACTGGGACTTTTCCATTTCCAACAGCTAACAATTGTTTGGAAAATTGTGCAGCACTTTGATCATTTTGAAGTTGAACTCTCATATTAGTGGTTAGCGATAATGTTTTTACGTTATTCCATAAAGGTGATGCCTTCAGGCAAGCATTCAATTCATCTGCAGGCGTTCCACGGGGAATTACTGGCAACGTCTGCCTGAAATCGCCTGCCAACAATATCATCAAGCCGCCAAAGATGTTGTTATTTCGCCGAAGATCCTTCAGTGTGAAGTTAAGTGCTTCAAGTGATTTCTTATGTGCCATTGTGCACTCATCCCAAACAATGAGCTTGCATTGCATCAACAATTTTCCCATTGCACTGGATCGGGAAATATTGCATGTTGGAATATCAATTGTGTTTAAATTGAGTGGCAACTTAAGCGCAGAATGTGCAGTACGACCGCCATCTAGAAGAGTCGCCGCAATTCCAGATGATGCTAACGCCAAAGCTATGTCACATCTTGATCGAATAGTGGCCAAAATAAATGAAATGACAAATGTTTTCCCTGTTCCTCCAGGTGCGTCCAGGAAGAATAGACCACCAGTATTATTGTCCACCGCTTGCATTAATGTTTCGTATACTTGTTTTTGCTGTTCATTCAGCAACGGCTCATTATTTCGAACGAAT
The DNA here is from genome assembly GCA_002778355.1 of Clitarchus hookeri. Taxonomy (NCBI): domain Eukaryota; kingdom Metazoa; phylum Arthropoda; class Insecta; order Phasmatodea; family Phasmatidae; genus Clitarchus; species Clitarchus hookeri. Next base: position 39,206 of record NQII01004302.1, on the reverse strand, counting down.
TCCTGCAATGAATCAACATTGTATTGCAGCTCTCGATTTAATTCTTGGTTGAATGCATCGTGCATCGATCGATTTGGCGCAATCATTCCTACTTCAATCAGTAGCTTGTTTGCAATAGTCAAGCATTGATCCTCAATCAGAATCAATCCTTCATTGTAGATTTCATCGGTTATTTGGATGTCAGGATTATTCGTTTGAATGCGCAAGCGATGCAAGATATCTTCACATATGTCGTCTTTGTATTTGTTCCATAACTGAATTGGTTGTGAAGGAAAACATGTGGTGATGATAATTGCGAACAGCGTTCGTATTTGGTACGCATTTGATGAAACAACTGAATCCGCAAGTGTTAAATCCCAATGAGAATCGTTCTCCAGCAAACCCAATAGTTGACATGCTTCTCGATATGTTTGGCATTGGTGGCCATTCACAGTTTTCAAATGCGCGAATGATTTTGGTCCACGTACATGTACCAACAGCAGTCGCAAATAAAAACATTCATCATTTCTAGGATGAACAGTATACATGCGACCTAGTGCATCAGTGGAAAACACCTGTGGCCAATCTGGAACTGGGGTTCCTTGTTTGCGACGTTGGAATTTCTTTGTTGATTGATTCCAAGTGTAATACTTGGGCATTTCAACGTACATCAGCGTCGCTGCGAATGGATCTGCTTCACATATTGCAAAGAAGCTAGTCAATGTTGTCGATGGTGGTCTCTCAGCTCGTTGTGCCGCATTAGCCTCAGTGAAGTAAACTCTTTGGCCATTTTCCAAATGCACTGCTAAATGTACAACTGTGGGATATCTTTCATGAATTTGAAATGACAATAATCGCCACAGTGCTTCATTAGTACTGACGTATCTGCCCATTTGGAAGTTGCTGATTTCGTCATTCGCATTTTCCGACGCAATACCAAACACAGCCATGTCGCTGCCTTTTGTGACGTACTTGCACAAATATTTGATTGATTTGGCCGAATGACAACTCTCAACGTTTGCATGTGTTTCGAAAATTCGTGATAGCAGCGGGCAATATGGTACAATGAATTCATTTCCGATCTCAATCTCTTGATTTTGAACTTTAACTTTGATAGTTCGACCATTATCTTCTTTTGAACGCCGACGATAAACTGGATATCCATCGTTCCCTGTGACTGTTTCAGCAACTAACGGTCGCGGATATCGTTTTGTGCACTTTCCATCAGCCATGCAAGGCGATAATGGATTTAATGCACCGCACGGTCCATGGACCATCTGTGTCGTCACAATGTCGTGTAGATGGGGATCAGTGACTGGATCAGGAATTTCAGCTGATATGATGTCATCCACTTCATTTGAATGTAATTTGTTCAGCAACCAAATTAGGATATGAGCATGCGGTAGTCCACGCTTCTGCCATTCCACCGAGTACATATAACAACGTGTGTCACCAAAAACTCGATACTTAGTAAGCACATCCATCATAACCTTGAGTTTTTGCTGAAATACTCTGGCGATTATGTCATGGCGATCTTGCGGTTTTTGGCCCGGTTCCAACTCACGTTCAATTTCCGTCCACTTCGGATTGCATGTGAACGTAATAAATAAATCCGGAGTTCCATAATTTCGCACGTACGTCATAGCGTCTTGAGCGTATTCGTGCATGTGGCGTGGGCTTCCGATATAAGATGATGGGAGAATCGTCAGACGTCCAATATTCTGAACATCACCATCTGAATGAATAGCATCACGCAAGTGTATATAGTCCTCAGATCGTAGCTTTGCCTGATTGAATCGGATGAACGCTAAACGTTCGGTCTCGACTTTGACATACATGTCGACAGCGAATTGCTGGAATAGCCGACGGCACTTCAGAATGACATTCTCCTCATGTGTACGAATCATCATACGATACGCATAGTAATTCATTGCGCTTAGATTTTTATTCGTTGATACGCCTGAAAATGCAAAATTAAATGAATTGTTAATGGAAACCAATAATAGCAATAATAGCAATAATAATAGCAATAATTAGTGTGTGAATATTGTACCTGTAATTGGATCGACCATCTTCGACGTGATGTCGTATCCGTCTTGCCCTTGCCAATAAATGATTGGATATTGTAACGCATCGTACAAACGATGTGTCTCGTTTACACGATGCATGATATTGCTTCTTCGCTGAACGACAATGTCTCGCGATTTAGTTGGATCGCCAACAATAATTGCAGCAACATCATTAACGGTGGGTGCATTGAATCTTCGCACATGTTCACCTGTTGGGGTACAATCCGCTCTTATGACAAATTTGTGCGTATCCGATGGCATTCGTTCCAATGCTGTTTTGAACATATTAACCACAGCATTATTAGCGTGAAAAAATGCTTGCAACTGTTCAATAATTCGTCTCTTTAACTGTTGTGTTCCCTGTATATTGCACCGCACATTCAGCTGATCCACCATCGACGAAATGAAATATATTTGCAGAAATTGATGCGGTTCATCTGGTGTTGGCACCATTGAACCATGCAAATGATATATTTGTCCTTGTATCTGTAATTGCAAACAAACATAGTAAGTTGTAAGTTGTAACATAGGTGTAACATAGGAGTGATTGGTTATGTGTGTTGTATCTTTTACCTTGCAAGTCGGCATGAAGCCGCCTTCTCGAATGATATTAGCTCCAAAGGAAGTCATGCGAAAGCAGTTATTGTATTCAAGGATGTGTTGAAGAAAATGGCTGGAATCGGGATCACTTCCATCGAACAATGGTTTCAGTGGCTGTGGTGGTGTAAGTAATGGATCCAGTTTGACTTTTCCACTTGCGCAGCACAATCCAGCCGTTTCTCTTTTGAACTTTAACGCATTGCAATATCGGCATATAGTCGTCATTGGTCCAATATCTAAATTTTCATCATCACTGTAGTTCGCAGTGGGATCATATTGGAATGCCAAGCGATTGTATGATGCCAATGATCTTCGTGTGCTCACGCGTTGTCTCAATCGGGCATTTTCTCTTATTATATTTTGTCTTTCTTCGCTTAAGTTCTGTGAATACACTTGTTGCTGGCTTGCATGTCTCGTGCGGCGGCCGATGTTCGCACGTCGTCCTCTAGGCATTTTGGACTATGGACAGAGTGGTGAATTTAACCTCAAATGCACGATCCACATAATTTACACAGTTCAACTTACCACCTTAAAGACAAATGCCTGCTGTTGAAATTGAATAAAAATTTGCACAATACACGTGATTGATTTGATGGTTTCCAATTGAAATGTTAGGAAACGAATAACTTATTTTTTTTACTTTTTTTTCACAATTGTTTGTCACATGAAAGTTTGTCACATCACTGAGCAGAGAACAATGAGTAGCTGTCAAACAATGTATCACTCACCGGCGCCATCTACTTGATTTGTAGTACATGCTATGTATCAGAGATGGCGCTGTATGTAAAAAAAGATTTTCCCGCTTTTCTGTTAAAATTTTTCCTGAATTTTCTTTGCTATAAACCTCACGGAGCCCGAGACCTTTCCAACGAATGCAAAACCGTGGAAATCGGTTCGTGCGTTCTGGAATTATAGCGTCAGGAAGGAAAACCCGACTTATTTTTATATAGTAGATTTATTTCACCGACTGTGGTAGGAGGGTGGGATTTATATAGTCAATTTATTTAATGGCTATAGATAAGTAGTCTTTTTCATGAGTTTTATATTCGTGTAAAGGTATATATTTCTGTAATTGGTTTCTGTAACATTTAATAAACTGAAATTTTTATTAACTCAACACTTTCCAATTGACCATTGTAGAATAAAATAATAAAATATCAAATCGGTTTGTTCATACTTTTATAAACATTATCTCATTGTGCCTTCTGGTGGGTTTTTTGCATTTGTTCTGTGCCGCGAATGTTTTATAAGTATCAAAATAATTTCCACTGAAGGAAAGCGAGACGGAGTGTTTGCCGCATGTGTCTGAAGCTTTCCGGCACAATGAAATCCGTTAACGCACAAAATTTGTTTGAATCTTGTAGAATTATATAATAGTATAACATAAATCGGCCACTTAATTATTAACAAAAATTCCATTTTGAAAAGAAAATTGCCTAACCCACCTAAAACATCTAAATTTACATGGCTTACTATACCACCACATGTTTGTAAAATTTGTTTGGTAATAAGTTAATTGGTACCCAAAATATGGCGAAAAAACTTCATTTTATAATGTGAAGTTAATCGTAAATGACTGACAAAAAATTGATGTATTGGCACATTTGATTATTGTCACAAATCTTGCAAATCATTTAAGACAGGCCTTAAACTGTTTGGAACATGTGGAATAGTCTAAAAAGCATAAACAATGACGGGACTCTTACTTTGAATATGTACACTGAAGAGCCAAAAAAAAAAAACCGATACACCTGCCTAATATCGTGTAGGGTCCTCCACGAGCACGCTGAAGTGCCGCAAGACGACGTGGCATGGACTCGACTAATGTCTGGAGGCATGCAGGAGGCAATTCACACCATGAAATCTGCAGGGCAGTTCACAAATACAATCTGCACCAATTTGAGAAAGAGTTGCACGTCTATCACGTTTAATGATTCTCGTCAGTCGTCCTTTGTCCCGTTCTTTCACGATCTTTTTCCGGCCGTAGTGATATCGAAGATGTGATGTTTTACCGGATTCCCGATATTCAAGGTACACCAGTTAAGTGGTCGTACGCGAACATCTAAGTGTTATCGCTACCGCGGAGATGCTGTGTCCCATATCTCGTGCGCCGACTATAACACCACGTTCAAACTCACTTAAATCTTGATAACCTGCCATTGTAGCAGCAGTAACCGATCTAGCTGCCGACCGCATCGCGTTACTCTGATCGGTTCCATACCTCCGTTATTTGCATACGCACGCCTATACCAGTTGGTTTTACTCTTCAGTGTATGTCTAATCCGTTTAATCATATAAATTTAGATGGACTAACAAATACACTCCATTCACAGTTACTTCACACTTTTCTCAATCCCTACTAAAGTTCTTCTTTTGTTTGCCGATTACGTATCCTTCCGCTACATGTAAAAATAAACACTACCACGTGACTTCTGAATTTAAACTTTCAATTGCTTTTTTAACTGTTTTCAACTNGCTACATGTAAAAATAAACACTACCACGTGACTTCTGAATTTAAACTTTCAATTGCTTTTTTAACTGTTTTCAACTGTTCAAAGAATTTTGTCATATTTCAAAAACCATTACATAGGTATATTCACTATTTAGTCGTATAAAAATATTTAGGTCAGCTTCGTGAATTTTTAATAATATATGCAATAAAGATAGTCCTTATGGTTATTACTTGACATATTGTTAACATATTTGTGTTATACACAATATAGCACATTACACATAATACACGTAAATATATTTCGCGGGGACTGTGTTTAACGTTTTTACAACTGTGGTGGAAAGAGCTATAGTATTTACGTAACCTCTTGTTATTGATTCGTCAGGTTATTAAGTTAAAAGGACGGCCTCAGTTGGAACAAATATTTAAACGAAGGAGTAGTCATTCAAGCGAAAAAGTCAAAACAATTTTAAGTAAGCAACTCGTATCGCTTAATTTTTGTTCGTAGCAGCGACATACTTAAAAACGAGTGGTGAACATGCATGCTAATAGACCTACTAAGAACATTTATTCCGCTCATATATCTTTGTATAGGCACTTAATTTTCAGTAAGTTTATTTTATTATTTATTTAAAATTTTCTGGCTGGGCTTAGTAATTTGTTGGTATTCTGGTAAACATTCAAATCCGAGAAACGTAAGCACGTTACACAATTGTCTTTCACAAAAACCCCAGACAAAGCTGCAACGTATGAAGCGAGAATAGATTTGGGCGGCACTTAACAGCGAGGTCTTGAGAGCTGAAGTTACAAAGTTGTGATAAATAGATACACGTGACCTAGAAATAATTAGTCATAAAACAGTTTACGGTTAAAACGTGCAAATTTCGCAATTACAACGTTTGCGACCACACACACACTGGCCCTGCGTATTGACCACAATGCAGGCACAACAATACTCTTTCACACGCAACGAACGCGACACGTTATAGTGCATTCATTCCGGCCGTGGAAACACAGATTTACCACAACATCGTTACATCCCTAGTTAGGTTTAAAAACAACGTGCACAAACTTGATGTGGTAATTTGAAGTATTTTTCGAAGGTAGAAATACTAACGCTGAGTTCCGCAAAAACTGAGTCAATCTATACGGGCAGAAAGTAACACGCCATGTCATGTCTCGCGACTGCTGCCAACTTCGGATTTGTAAACGTCCCACCATCACATCTAAATGTATTTTATAAGTACTTAAAAACTAAAANACTGCTGCCAACTTCGGATTTGTAAACGTCCCACCATCACATCTAAATGTATTTTATAAGTACTTAAAAACTAAAATATAGTTTCAGTTTTAAATTACAAACTTCAAAATCACCGCCCCGCCATCACGTCTAAATACATTTTATAAGTACTTAAAAACTAAAACATTGTTTTAGTTTTAAATTGCAAAATTATAAATCTTTTTTTTTTGTGTATTAAGTATGAAATATACTAGAATTGATAACGTGTATGATTTTCCTGCAACTGATAGTGCTGCGAAATTTTCACGAGAAAGAGAGGGGGAGAGAGAAAGAGACAAGCTACGCACCCCGTTTATTTCTCGAATGGGAAACAATCATGTCACTAGAGCCTACGCACCGTATATTGAGCTGATATTTTTAAAAATAATGATGAAATATATTTCTATCAACGCTGCCAAAAAATTTCAATGTTTCCAAAGGTTACGTTTAATTTACAAAGAGCATACCAAAAAACTAGGTTGAAACATTATTTTGACGGTGAACTATTATTATACTAGCCCATGTAAACACATCGCTGCTATCAAATTTTTTCAATTCGTATTGAATACGAAATAAATGTTACAGGTCATAACAGATACTTAGTTAAAATTTAATTGAATCAAAAGTTGAATAATTCAAAGTTAATGACGGTGTTAAAAATTTGTTGTAAATAGTTATTTAAAAAACAGATGGACATGTTACTGCAAGGGTTATTATTCAAAGGTTTGTTTCAAAACGTCCCAAGATGCCGTGAATGGACTTTACCCACTGTCCTGCGAATTTTGTGGGTATGGTTTCCCGAGATAGGACATAAAAGCAGAATTCATGTGTTGTTCTATCTTATAAAATTATGCAGAAAGGAGTTTTCTTATAACATTTTTCGTTGCTTGCAGAAATAGTTTTAGTATACAAAATTAAGTTGAAATTGATTACATAGTTTCTTAGATATATCATACTCAGCTAAAAAGTTTTTAAATACGCTATTGTGAAAATGATTGTATTACCCACTTAAAACATACTATTTATTTTATCCTACCATAGCACTTTTTACCTGCAAAATTTGTTAGTAATCAGTTTATTGTTTCCTGAGATATGAATTTGAAGCTTAATTTTTAAGTGGCGCTTTCCTACAAAATGGCGCACAAAGCAGACTTTCTGTAAACAAATTTCATTGCTGCAATAAGAACTGTCATTACAAGAAGTTAGATTGAAATTGATTACATCGTTTTGAAGACATAGCATACAAATCTATAACGTATGTATGGCCTCCATTATAAAAATAAGTTTCTTATGCACTTAAAAACTGTACCAACTCAAATCGCCTGCCGTAGTGGTTCTTGTTGGCTTTCTGTCATATATATATATATATATACATATAATGTGATATAAATAGTGAAGATGAGTATTACTCCACTTTGTGAGCCTCAGATATTTTTCTATAATATAAATATTAGTACCTAGTTGTTTTATATAATATAGCATGTCGGTTGAAACTTCTTTCTAGGGGTTGGGATGATTTTTGCCAGGCTCCTTTAGACATGAGGAGCACACAAAAATTTTGCTTTCCACATCTGTCCTTACCAAACACCGCTCACAGCACCAGAAATTCGGATCAGGACGTTCTCAACTAATCGAAAAAACCTAAGCAAACTAAAGAAACTCAATAGGAAATACTACCTAGAAATAATGTAGTCGATCATAGAGACTAGTTATGAGGAAAGAATGTTTTATCAAGGATATATATATATATAAGTGTGTGTGTGATATCAGATGNACTACCTAGAAATAATGTAGTCGATCATAGAGACTAGTTATGAGGAAAGAATGTTTTATCAAGGATATATATATATAAGTGTGTGTGTGATATCAGATGTACTACGGATATGGCAGGGAATAAAATCTCATCGAAGCGTGCCAATTTTTAATCATAGGAAATTGAATTTTAAGTGTGTTTCTCAGATAAAAAATTTTATCTGTCATTTAAATAGCACTTTGTAATCGCTAGCCTCTCTCGTAACGTGCATTTAAGAAATTACGTTAACTTTGTTCTTTTCAAAACAACTTGCGCTAAAGTCTGTGAATCTTCAGATAGGGCTTCCACAAGTGTGATCAAATCGGTAGGTAAGATAGTTCCATGCTGAGATTTAAAAAATTATAATAATAATGGTGACATAAAAGCGTTCAAAAATTATGAAAATTATTTTAGCATCTGTGCTCTTACAAAATTTATAAAGGATCTATTTGTAATTTTTTTAAAACTCTTTATGGTCTGGAATATTTTCAACTCTCTGACTCAGCTAGCACCCTTCAGGTTGGTTGGGACGTCTTCTCGCCGTCTTACCAATAGGGCTCACCGACCTAGAATGCAGAAAATTTCAGTCCAACTGCACAAACATGCAACGCCGTTGAAAATAATATTAATAAAAGAAAATTTACTCCCGTGCGTTGTCTGTTGTCTGGAACATTCTTTCTTCTCTCCGCCGACCGAACATGCCTTCGCCTCACTGGGGCAGCCGGTTATATACGCCAGACCAGTGAAATACCAAAAAAAATTAATTTAAAGCCTGCTGTGCCAAACCCACAGAATCCGAGCAAAAATATAAATGGCTAAAAATTCCTCAACATAACTCACTCAAAGACGCATTCGAAAAATTCACCTATCGCATTCTGTAATACGTAATACGTTGTCATGGAATCTGTCAATAAACTCAATGTAGCTTATGGCCTCTGAATGCAAAACCAATTATATCTATTAATAGAACTTACAAATAACTTAAAACTTAAGTAATGCAAAAATGATGATTAGGTATTTTCGCCATATAAACAGAAATGTGAGAAATAAGAACACACTATGTGTCTGTGTCACATTAAATACATGAAAATATAGCTAAGAGATAAAGTTAGTTTTGAGTTGCTACAAAATTCTTTAATCTTTTCCCGAAGTATGACATTAAAATTTTATTTCTTCGTGTTCTGCTTTCCTATAAAATGGCGGACTAGGTATGTTTAATGTAGTAAATTTAGGGGTGTAAAAGAAACTTCCTGTATATAAAGTAAAATTGAAATACGATGCTTAGTTGATAGCACGGCAGCGATAGAAAAAAAAAATGTCTCATCCACTTAAAACATGCAATATTACATGGCCTACCATAGTACTACTTTCTTACCAAATTAGTTATGAATAGGTAAATTGTTACACCTATATATTACAAAAGAAATTTCTTATTGTAGTGCTAGCATACTACTATAAAAAATACTGGCATATATAGTTCCTGTAATAGATGCTTAAAAATTTTGGTAGAAATATCTTTCAAAATGGCGGATTAAAAAGATTAACATTTATAAATTTAGTGCTTTCTTGATTTGCTGTCAAGATACAAAAGTAATTTTTAACCGGTTTAATAGTTTCCGAGATATATCTTTCTTAAATTTAAAACGCTTGTCATTTGAAAACAAGAGCTCAGCATGGATGACATTAGTTATTGAAAGACTTGCTTACTAACTACTATGTGCGTACCGAGTTTGGAGAAATTCGATCCATGGGTAAAAGAGTTCTTGGGGGTGCATACACACACGCGCGCACACAAACACACACACGCAGACTACACACATACATATAGTCACACATAAACACACACAGGAAAGTGATCTTATAAGCCTATCTTTCCTTCGGAATGTATGCTAAAAATGCAAGGATGTGGCATTGTCGATATTCAAAATATTGGTTCCATAATTCGACACTCCAGTCATGCATAACTAAGTACTTTTTAAAATACAGTAAAGGGGCAGTGTTGACGTTCAAACCATTTGTCAGTAATTTGGTTCAAAATAATTTTGAATATGCGACGTTGGCCCAACAGAATAATACATAATACTCACTATCCATATGTTTACTAACTCATTTCCAGCCAATAACAGTAAAATTTGTTGTTAAAAAAATTTTATTTTGATATGTTCTGGTATTTTCTTATTTTGTGTCATCATTGTCTGAGGGGCACTTAAAACTGTCATAACATTTTCCTGGTAGCCAATGTTCGTTGGAATATTACGTTGGGCAAATTTTGTATTGACGTGTGTGTTTCAGGCCAACATACATCCAACCTCTCCAGCCCAATAATGTTCGTTGAACCAAAAAGGTTCCTAGTACGGTTGAAACGGGAAAATAATTGATAAAAAAAATGGGTTTCAATAGGTAAGAAGGGACTCATTTTTATAATGCATACATTAAAGACAGGATTCGTAGATTAAAAAAAGGCAAAATAATTTACTTTAGAAAACATTAATGAAATTTTATTTCGAGTTTCATTCCAAACTGGGAATTACATACACATAAAGCATTTTTCAATAACATAATTTTTACAGTGATAATTGAAAAACATGGTAACAAAGAAATTATTAAAATAAGAACATAGGTTATGCTACAAGATATTTTAAGTGGGGCCTTAAGTGTACTCGGTCGAGAAACGGACATACGTATTACCACTTACGCATGCTCCGTCCAGTTGAACGTACATTCAAGTAATTTTCATTAGCGTTTGCTTCTGATGAATTTGAGTTTTAAATGTTCTTGCCACTCTGTGACGCTTCAACTGAAAAACCTAATTATTCTGGCAAATAAGAAAGAAAAATCCAAGAAATGTTCTGAAAGCTTTCTTCCTTCCCTAATACTTGAAATTACTGACACGCCTATATTCTCTCAGTTTTTATTCGTTTAATTTATAGATGTGATTTATATTTAATAGATCAAAATGAAAGCAAAAGTATAATTTTCCGAAAAATATGAAACTTCTATGTTGAAAAGAAGTATAAAAGGCAAATTATACATGATACATTTAGCAAATGACCAGACATGTCATACAATGGGATGATTTCTGAAAGGTTTTATTAAAAAAAAGGACGAAATTATCGCGAATGTACTAGAATCAATTCACGATTGCTTCCAACTTTTCTGAGGACCTTTTGAAGTTCTACTTCCTGGATATTGCTCCGCCTCGTTAAAACTAAGCTTCATCGACTTAAGAAAATTACACCAAAGGGATAACGCACCGCATTCGCGAGCAAACAATTTGATATTATTTTGCATAAGAACTATGTCTTACTAGGCATTACTAACACAGATTTGATTCATATTTATTATAAATGTAATATTATAAGTTATAAATAAATACCAATTTTACAAATATAAGATACTATTAATATTATTTAATGGTAGCGCAATTATAATACGTTTGTGATATATAATATAATTTGAAAAAAATTAATTCCGTCATACACTGCATGATGCTTCAAAGGTTCAATTCAATAAGCGTGAGAAAACAGTGAGTAGACTATACAGTATAGCTTGCCATCTGTTCTAATCATGCTCATTAGCAGAATGATATAGCCGTTTCTAGTTCAAGGGAATGGGAAAGTAGGAGCCAGACACCGGCCGGCCGCCATGTTATGACGTCAACCAACCGCCATGTTGGGTCTGCATGACATTTGACCTTGAACTTAAAAATCTGTGCTCTTGACTACGATTATTAGAATAATAGAATGTATGTAAATAAAATTTATATTATAGTAACGTGTGTTTAGTTTCTTATACAGTCCCTTCTGCATCTCTGAAATATTTATTAATGAAGTGGTGTAAGAAATCAATTTATAGCCAGTTTAATATCAAATTAATATGAGTTCATGCAGTAGGAGGGCTATAATTCGATTTGAAGTACTAGGCCTTACAAGGGTCGTTTAAAACCAACTGAGTTCTAATGAGGAGAATATTTTTGGGGGATGTTTCGCAACTAGTAGGTTGTCCTGGTCTGTTGGTCTGGTAAGTTGGCCTGGTAAGTTAGTATGGCCATTTGGTATGGTCAGTTCTGGTATAAATGTTTTGCGAAGATTCTGCGAAGTGTTTCTGCAAGAGCTTAGCTACGAGACTTTTCTAAATACATTTTTTTTTTCGAGATTTTCCATAATCGTTTGATTGTATAGGTGGGTGGTATAACAGATTGGTCTTGTTGGTTGGCCTAGCCAGTTTTGCAGAAAAATGTCTAGCCAGGAGTAAGCATTGGGCTCAGACAAGCTCATCAAGAACCAGTCTTTGGTGGGGTTAGTCTTGGGTGGAGTCGGTTTTGGTTAGAGTCGGTTTTGGTTGGAGTCGGTTTTGGTTGGAGTCGGTGTTGGGTGAATTCGGTCTTGGGTTGATTCAGTCTTGGGTGGAGTCGGTCTTGCGGGGAGTCGGTCTTGGGTGGAGTCGGTCTTGTGTTGAGTCGGTCTTGTGTGGAGTTGGTCTTGGATGGAGCCGGTCGTGGGTGGAGTCAGTCTTTTGCACATTCAGTCTTTAATTAGTAATGTTAGTCGGTATGGTTCCTTGTTGTGACCAGCTAGTAATTGACAATTTTATGGAATGCGATTTTTCTCAATGTTTCGAATTCAATGTCATTGAGGAAAGTTCAAGGCCAACAACCAACATGTTGGCTTAATAAACAAGTCCTCTGACAACGAAATCGATCATCAATACACTTGTATCATCTAGGTGTTGAAAATGAAAACAAATGACAAACGCAAAAAACAAGATCGTTGCATACGACAGAATGAGCAAAGGCGAGGGACGTGGAGCTTGTAGACTAATTAGCCAATGAAAAACATTGATGGCGGGTTAAACGAGCGTGAGTACTCAACCAATAAAAACCCTTTTGGGGGTGAAGCGAGCACAAGTAATCAACCTATGAGAAACATTGGTGGAGATATTGGAGGGGAACTGACTAATTAACCAATGACAAGCATTGGCAAGGGACAGTTATCAACTGGATGTGGTGCTGATTGAACTTCCAGAAATTGTTAGTTTTTTAAATACATTTTAATAGTAATTATTTTATAATTCGTTTTAATTTTTAAAAGTTTTTATTTATATTTTTTGGTAAATTTTGTGATTTTTTGGGTTTTAATTCATACAAGGTCATAGAGTTAAGATCAAATGTCAATTTCAAGGTTACTTGGATTCAATATGCCCGTTGGGTGATGTTATATCATGGTGGTTGGTCGGATCCAATCTCCCTAACCCCTCTAAGACCAAACTTCATAAATTTTAATTTTTTTAATTTTTAATTTTTGATCAACGATATTGTTTCAAGGGTGTCTTAAGTCTTGAGTCTGGAGCCTTGGGTCTTAAGTCTTGAGTCTCGGGTCAATGATCTAGAGTCGTGAGTCAAGGGTCTTGAGCCTTGGGTCGTGATGAAACATGCAGGAATGCTTTGGACGTTAAAAATAATTATCCCGTTTACAGCTGAATTTATATTTTCGTGATTGCGTACGGTGCTAATTGTGAGTACATTAGAGTATCATAATTGCAGTTGGCGGATGAGAAAAACCAAAAAATTAACTAATAAACAAATACTACCAACACTGTAAATGATTCATAATTTACGCATACAAATTTTAAGTAATTCTAAATTTTGTATCTGTAATTTGTAAAAACAACTAGAGTACGTGTAATTTTATACAGTTATTAATAATCCAGAGAGTACTACATGTATTAAGTGAAAAATGCTTGGATGTATGGTTTGATAAACACAATGTTGGTGTTAATGTAAACATTTTGAAGTATGTGTACAAATGCACACATACTTACTGTATTAAATCCCAAGTAACGTATTTTTACTGCTTCATAGTTGTATGAACACCCAATGCCAGTATAGATGTGCATCTTCAATTGTGTAATTTTACTATGAACATGTGTGTGTGAACTTAAATTAAATTCTCTACTATCTGTGATCGTATATTTACAAATCCAAATTTTCGGTAATTTTACATTTTTATGAGTTATTTGCTAAAACGACTACAGTCACTTATGTTCCTGTGAATTCAAATATAACTGCAAGTATTTCTTTGAAACATGAGATGTAGCGGTAGGGAGTAGAACTACTTCGAAATCCGTTTGTGTGTTCAAAAGAAATCTTAACTCCCGTTGATGGAATATGATGGCTTTTGTATTAAACTATCTATTCCAAGTCTTTTAAACCAAATGCCTGCCCCAACTCTACTCGTGATCAATGCCTAGGTGAACACGCACTGGTCCAAGGAAGAGTGATCAAGGAAGTACCCTATACATTCGATCATAATAATCATTACCTAATTGACCGTATATATCACATAACATAGCAAATAAAATACAATTCCGCCAATATTAGCAGCAAAATTAATAAATAAAATTAATCCGTTTAAAAAATTAAAATATTTATTACTATTAAAAATATTAAAATAAAATAATTATAATTATTTTAAAAAAACAAATAACAACAATAAAAGAAAACATTACAAAAAAATGTACCCAAACTGACGAACCGACTTGATAGCCTGTTTCAGATCGGGAAGAAAAAACAGCACAGCCCAGCACAGCACAGTACAATACGGAAAAACCGTTAAGGGAGGAACCCTGCTTTGACTAGCATCCGAACAAATTCTGGTACCAAGGGCCCCTCTAGCATACTAATAATGATTTTTTCCTCCAAACGGGTTTGCACTTTAGGTGCTTAGTTAAAAATAAATTTCATCACATCTGCCCCAACCCCTTATTTATAAATAGTCATACAAATAAAATGAATCAGGCTAAGAATAAAATTGCTCAAGCTTACAGATTTCCTAGCAATCTAAAGAAAAAAAATTTCATTAAGAATATATCACATTTGACTTTCTTTTAAAGCAACACACATATTCCACTGAAAGTAAACTTTAGAGCAAAAAAAGTATGCCACAAACAAATCTATATATTTATTTATATTTGTTTTATTAAGTTATTAATCCAATATAAAAAAACCTTAAATGACTAAGCGCTCCCAGCACATATATTCCTATAAAAAAAAATATTTTCAATATCACTACAAAACCACAAGATAAAACGTATCCCAGGAGACTAGGGACTCATCCACACATTACATGCGAAATTAATTAGCACACTTGCACACTACGTACTAACATGTCAGACAGACATCACAACACGGACAATCACTCCAGCTGGGAGGCTGGATGGGAGCTTCACTCCCCCGCCGAACATAAATAAAACGTAATTACAATTTAAAATAGGCAACACCAATGAACAGCCTTAATACGGGTCCGGTTCCCAACAAAACACAGCTACACGGCCGCCCCGCCGCCGACCCAATGATTTGAGTATGTGTCAGGATGCATTTGTTTTACAAACACCCGGTGAGTTATGGGAGTCTAGGCTCCCGGTCTCACGACACCAAGGCCATTCGGTGACATATGAGGGTTCGGCGGTGTTAAACCAAACGCACTAGAAACCACCATGTTACAAAACGGAGAAATATAACATGAGAATTAAAATAACAGACAGACAAAATAAATGAATTAACATGACGCAGTTGTAAAATAGCATACGCTAACGGTAAAACTGCTTAGTAAAGCAGTGAAAAATTTACCGAAATTGTTAAGTTCGAATCACAGTGAATCTGCGATTTTACTTTTTCGGTAGTGAGAAAGTACACATACACAGTGGTGAAAGTACGATTGCGATGTCTGTGTAAATTTACTTCCCATGGTGAGAAAATAGACAAATGTTGCAGTTTATTTTCCGCTACATGGTAATATAAATTTTACACAATTTTGTGTAAAGCTAGTTGTATAAAGTATATATTATTTTACTAATTTGTAGGGTAAATTTACTTGGACGTAAAGTAAAAATACATTGACATATGTAGGTGTAAAATTACACCTATGTCAATGGAGACACTGCTGCCATGTGTATTTAGTGTAAAATTACGCAATTTTTTTTAAAGTGATTATTTGGACTAGTGAAATTGTATAATATTAATGTGAAGAAAACAAATATTTACTGAACTTTTTCTGCAACGGTTAAAGAGACTTCTCTGACTAAGCAAGGGATTCGAAATAAAAAAACAAATTATGTGAAAACTTACTACAATTTATAATAATGCAACTAAAGAATGCTTTCCGTTTATTTACAGACTGAAATTTGTGAATGCTCTTCAATTGTGACATAAGGTATTTTCTTACATAACATTGTTATTAAATTATTTTTAAATCACTGATTTGGCTACATATTTTCAATTGTAAATTTACCACAAATAATCGAAAAGTGCACTACATCCTCGGAACGGTAGCTAAGCAAGTTGTGATATATCGCTAAAATACTTCGTTATATCACATTCTGTCCCGAGTTAATTTTATAACAAAGCGTTTGTTTAATGGATGCTGTAATTAAATCAAGTTATATATCAAAGTTACAACTCCTGACTTTTCAATACATTTATGTAAGAAAAGCCAATATAACGACACCGCCTTGTTTTCCACTTAACAACAGAACATTTTGTAAACAATTACAAATCAAATATTATAAAAGATTTACTAGTCTGTGTTAAAATTATACAAACATTTAATCTAAAAGTGTAAGATATATGTATTGAAATACTGGGGAATTTCGGGCATAATATGCGTTGCAACTATAAATCATAACGATTCCACAAATTGAAACTGCCAACTAAACTGTCAGATGATTATATATATATATAAACAATTAAGATTTCAAGTACAAAGAAAATAATTCCTCAAATAAATTAAAGACGCGCAATTTATAACATTTATATTATTCCACTTTCGTTCAGATGACACTACTGAATGAAAAACCAATAAACTCCTGTACTAAGTGCAAAGGAATGTGGCCGAAGTACTGAGTTTCAAAGTAACAAAATAGTAATCACAACATAAAATCCTGTACAAAGTAAAAAGGAATGTGGCCAAAGTACTGATTTAAAAAAAAAATTGTAATTTCTAAATAAACTCCTGTATAAAGTACAAAGGAATGAGGCTGAAGTACTGATTTTAAAAGTAACAAAATAGTAATTTCTGTATAAACTCCTGTACAATGTACAAAGGAATTCTGTCGAAGTACTCATTTTCAAAGTAACAAAATAGTAATTTCTATATAAACGAATGTCTAAGAGTAAAATTAAACTAAATCCATTTAAACCAAATTAAAACGATCATTTATACAGGTACGTACATGTGACATTGTACACTATTTATGTTATATTCAGTATTTACAAAAATGCCTTTTTTATACCAGATGGGACAATTCTTGCTTGTTCGTGGTCCTCTAGTGTATTACAAGCATGCGCACAGCCAATGGAAATTAATGGTGTTGTTGAAATTCGCATGTACTAGCAGCGACAAACTGGTATCAGCCGATGTTGTGGCAGTACTTGAGAAAGTTTAATCCTACGACTAGGTTAACAGAAAACTAGAATAAAATACATTTCTTAAAGCCACAAGGCTAAGAATTTTCCACTTGATAGCTTATCTGTACTTTGTAAATAAATATGAAATTTCGATATAGTTTATAAGTATTTGGTTACATAAGCAATAAAACTTATGAGGCAAGGGTTATGCAAGCTAAGTTACAAACTGCAAAAAACGATCACATAAGAACATCAGTATTATTTTCCGGACTGCATTTTACGAAATTTTTATATCAGCAGCAAAATCGTGTTACGTGAACCATATCTAAATAACTTCACCAGGTCATGAAAAAAAAGAATTTACACTTGAAAAGTAAAACTCTTGTTATATCTCGTTCCGAATTTGTTTCCTCCTTGCGTGAGAATGTTCTCCAGTATTATGTTGTTCGTAGGTGCCGTAGAAACGCTTCACAGTTCCGCAGGAGTGGGATTTGCCCGGTCTAAGACACGGAGCCTACACCTCGGGCTGGTAAATCCGCTACAGATCATACCCGTNGGTTTATTTGCTAAGCGTTCGCATAATCCTTAACTGTATGTAAGGATGTGGGCATAAAGGATGAAACTCTGTCGACGCGAGTGAGTTATGTGTTGTTTCAGTCGGGGAACAACCCCCCAGGCCTTTGGTGGTATGCCGTGTAGAGCAGGGGTGCTCAGAATTGTACCAACAGTGATCGACCGCAAAAAAAATGGGGGGCAAGAGATCGACAAAAAAAGGAAGGGGATAGAACTGAGCTCTAACATGACAGATGGTAAGTCTGTTGCTGTTACGACCTATGTATGTTTTTTTTTTTTTCGTTAAGCCCCGGCCACACTCACGTGTTACTCTGCCGAGTAATCTTTGATCAGGTTATGTTTACATTTTGTAAATCGTTGCCACCATTTTTCGAAGAAAGCGTGACCTAGCGAGAATATTCATAACGATTAGCGCGAAGGTGTACTCTCATAACAATTTGCGCTCCAGGCGACGGACAAAATTTTTGTTTGATTTTACCAAACTTGCAATCTTGCCAAAACGGAATAAAACTCACAAGGCGGTTTCTTAATCCAGAAAGCCATTCTTTACAAACAATGGGAGCAAACAATACTAAGCCGCGCCGACAACTCCGGCGGTGCGCAGCGTTCTTTTCGGAGTGACTTTGCATTTTATTATTACGTATCACAGTGTCACCGCACGAGTGACCGACGGAAGGCGCTTGTTTTTAATTTCTTGAGGGAATGTGGACATATGTCCGCGATCGACTTTTAAAGCTCTCGCGATCGACCGGTCGATCGCGATCGACCGTTTGAGCATCCCTGGCGTAGAGGAACGTCTCGAGCATTTTCGAATGTTGTTTGGACGCGGGTAGGGGAGAGCGGGAGTCGGATGAATCTCTGTAAGCTTGCGTGGGGTTTGCTGGTGTTTGAACGTCGCGCGAACTCGACGCACTGCGCTCGGCATTAACAACTCTCGAAAGCAAGGACGCTGCGTGAAATGCGGTGTAGTCCCTTCGCGGTTTATTCGCACTTTTTGTATCTAACCTTTGAAAAATCACACCAATTATGACGTGTTTGATTGTTTTGTAACTATATCCCTAATTAAAGCGTTTTATACCTGTACTAAAATAAAAAAAGTACCTTACTTTATCGTAAAATTAAAGGTTTAATTCTAATTATATCTTTAAATTGTAATATCTAATTGATAATGAATATTAATATTAAAACAGTGATAAAACACGCGTTAGTAATTCGTAGTAAGAAACAGATATTTTGCAAAATATAATTACACTCATAGCGAACGAAAGCGGTGCGTAGTCACTTTGGAATAGTTTTATAGGCTCAGATAAGCTTTCTTTGCGTCAGGCGGAAGAGTATCCTAAAATTGTAACTTTAATAGGGCTCCATTAAATTTGGACGTAAACCGCGAATGGACTAGACCACGCACGACAGATATGAATTATTGTGTTGTATTTGTATGTTTTTCACTTTGAAAACTTTAGGGTTACTAAATTGATGGTGCATAAAGGACTTAACCGAAATTTAATTTGATCTTGTTTAGTGCAATGGAAGTGAATGGCTAGATGGAGATTTTTTTGAGATTCGCTATTGTGATGCAGATTTCTGTTGTAAGACATGGCATTTTAATTACTATTTTAATTATTTTGTTCATCTGGATTTGATATATCAGACGTATATATTTGGATATTTTAAATATGTTTAACTAACACACAAATCATATTTGAATGCCGTACGTATTATTTATTATATTCCACAATTTTTTCTGTAGTAGGAATTTTATCAGCCAGCTGAATTATCAATCTCGTTTGTTTACACTTAATACAAATATATTTAGTTAAAATCAGAACTGGTAAAGAATTTAATTTCTTCTTGTGATAGAAAACTCTAGCCATTTTGATATGTGCAAATATTTCATGTTAAAACTATAAGAGGTGATACTAGCTAGCATGTGAGAAAAGTTATTTATTAAAAAATACATAAATATTTTTTAAAATTTTTATTTTCTCTATGAAGGTTTTAAATTGTTTTAAGATAGTTTTAAGACAAATTGTATTCTTCGCTAGGGGTGTGGTTATCTGAGGTGATCTGAGGTGGTCACACAGCTAGTAATTTACATCAATTTATTAATACACGTGTCCAAATAGAAATAAAACCAGGCAAGTTAGACGATACGAAGACGTAACAATATTTTTAAGCAAAGAAGAGGCCTGAGTTCGGAAGACAACCGTATTAAATGTTAGGTATGTTCGCCTTCCGCGATCATATAAAATGAATGTGCAAGTACTGTATTAGCGCGCATATAAGATCGTGAGCTTAATATTTATGGAAAAGCTTGACGTAGAAGAGGAACTACTACAGCTGCAGGGATGTCTACAATGGAATTTTACGTGACTACTTTGGCTAGCTGCTGTCTACGCCGACCAACATTTTAATTCCCAGATAAGCCTGAACCAGCGTAGACAGCGTGCAGCTCTTGTTTATTAACATTTTATTCTGTACCACAATTTTATTTTATTTTTTAAATTTAGTTTACACAGATTTTAAAAAACTAAGACACTGTACGAAAGAGACACGCTCTTTAATATATTTTCCATACTTAGACACAAATGTTGGCTAACTAGTGTCGGCCGCAATATCTATAATTTGAGAGTTGTTAATTGGTAATTTTAGTCATATTGAAGTACCTTCATGATATAAATTCAAATTTACTAATGCTCAGTTAGTAGTATAAATATGCCGAAGCTGGGACAATGTATTTAAATGGGAGTGCGCGGCTGAGGTCGGTAGTCTTCGACTCGGCTGGGGATTGCTGGCATACTCTGAATTAAATCAGTGGTTACATCCAATAACCCCTCAAGTATATTGGTTTGTTTCTAGTAGCCATATTACATTTATAGGCATACGGTATGCCAAATCAAATATCTGTATTTATTATCGTATTTTAAAAATTATGTTTTAGTCTGGCAGAGCACCAACGCATAAATTTTACACAGTGTACATTTCTTTGTAAATGTAATTATCAACTATTTAAAGGAAATTTTTTCATAAAAAAATTAATGTAAACGACAGGTAAATTTTTTTAACAAATTAAAAATAAAGCTATTTTTAAAATTCGCTTGTGCATCGACTTTTGCGAAACCATGCAAGACTATTTCTACCACCTCTCTCTTCCTATGTATAACTTTCTTTCAGCTTCTCAATTGACGCCAGTTAACCATCATATCTATATATTTTACTTTAAGAATATCAATTCATAGAGTTCCCTTTTTAAATTCATAAGGACAACTCGTGTAAATATTTTTATAAGTAATGATTGGGTAACTAACTTAAAACCGATCACCTATCTGCCTCGTGTCGCGCTGTAGCATAGTATAGTTCCCAAAGACCCATTCCCAGGACATACATGCCCAACATTTAAATCCTGAAAGGGCAGCTGAAGCAAATTAATAAAAAATATATGTAATAACCTCTATAGAAAATTTATTTTTCAATTTTCAGATCTGTACTTATTTGCACCTGAAAAATAATTTCCATGGTTTTACACAATAGGCAGTGAAATGCCACTAACAACCATTGCCCCGTGAAAGTAACAACGTCGATTATTTTTTTAATCCAGAGGGGAGATAAAGAGTCATATGAAAATGCTTTGGGATTGGCACTTCAGTGTATATGCACATTGAGAAAGTACACGAATGCTTAAGTTTATTTCTCTTACCGCATTCTTCCATGCTAACTTTCCATATGTTTGTTTAGGTATAGGCCAGATGCGTGGTCATTAATTTTTTTCCCTATACAAGTAAAGGTTAAAATTATACGTCGATATTTTAGAGTTTGTCGTGTTTAACGAAGGGGAAAATATACATTTTATTTTAAGGAAACTATAGCATTACCATGTGTAACCATTGTGACATGTCTTTTCAAAAACTTATAATTTCAACTTCGAGTATCTCTCTATCTCTCTCTCTCTCTCTCTCTCTAGGGAGCTCGCATACGGGGCATCTAATGCCCGCTCCTCAACTGTGCGATGTCTGTCCAGCATAATTTGACCACGTGAACATGCATGTATGCATGCACACTCACACCTTTCCGTTAAAATATTAGCCCGACTGTTACAGTTTCCAACATTTCTAGATTGACTGCGACAATGAAAAAAAAAATTATTATGACATCTTATAGCTTGCTAGTGACATCTCAAGATCTACGAACGTGTAAGGCGATTAGAGTTGTACAGTTTCATAGTTCATCTGATGCGGGATGGTTTTCCTTTTCCTGGCCTTCCTAGCTTTCATTATGGTTAGTTATTTTAAGCTACACTGCTAGCTTACGTGTTTCTCTAAGTAACGTGACACCTCGGACTCAGCAGGTATATAAGGTGGGCAGAGTCAGCCAACATCACAGTCATTCGTCTGATGTGGCAGGTGACAGATCGTTTCTTTCTCCTGACCCTCCTGGCTATGAATTTGGTCGGTTACTTTATCATGCACTGCTCGCTCGTGATTGGCTGTTGGTCACTTAACATTCGGGCTCAGCAGGTATATAAAGCAGACAGAATCGCGTATCGTCTCAGTTCTTCATCTGATGCGACAGGTGATATCTCTCACCTGACCTTAGATATCAATTCGGTAGGTCAGCACTCCCGAGTCGAACCGAAGACTACCGACCTCATCCTAGTCGATCTTCAGTAGGTGGCTCACAGCCGCAGCCTTTGTTCTCTTTTACTGTAGTTCGTCTGTAGTTATGTGTTGTGTTTTTTTTCTTTTTAGCATGTTGTCTTGCAGATGGTGACACGTTTTATTAAGTATCTTCATAATGGTACAACAGAAATTAAATTTGTTAAATTTAATTGGTGGTCACCTATATGTTGGGTTTTACTTCTCGTATGTACTGCAGTGCAAGCCGGGGAAATAACACCCACATACAGTACATATTAAAATTTGATATGGTTCATTAAACAATACATTACAAAATTTCGGGCTCCCAAAATGTTACATAATTTCTTGCGCTTAAACGCGGAGGCGAGCAGAGCAAACTAGTAGCTGCATTGCGAATTTACGAGTCGAGAGTCTAGAAAACCCTTCTTTCTAAGAAGCAAGACACTAATCAATTACAAACAGTATTAATACACTACTAATGAAGTCATGGCAGAGTTGAACGACCTTACACAAAACTTAACAACTGAAACATCTTAATTTACACATTTAGACAACACAGCAGTTACGATAGCGCAGATGGAACAAAAAATTGTACAGCAAAGCACATCAGGCGACACCACCGAGAGTAACCATCTTACCCTGTTACAGCAAATCGCCGATCTTATTAAGAAGCATTATAAATAGACTAGAGAACAGGTAGAAAGGCTAGAGCAACAGTCGAGAGAACATGCAGAAAAAGCAAGGGAACAGGCAGAAAGACTAGAACAGCGTACGGCAGAATAGGCCGAAAGACTAGAGCAACAGTCGAGAGAACATGCAGAAGAAGCAAGGGAACAGGCAGAAAGGCTAGAGTAACGTACGTCAGAACAGTGTGAAAGACTAGAGCAACAGTCGAGAGAACATGCAGAAGAAGCAAGTGAACAGGCAGAAAGGCTAGAGTAACGTACGTCAGAACAGTGTGAAAGACTAGAGCAACAGTCGAGAGAACATGCAGAAGAAGCAAGGGAATATGCAGAAAGGCTAGAGCAACGTACGGCAGAACTGGGTGAAAGACTCCAGAACACCCTGACACATCAACAGGAGACCACGCAGGCTCTATTTAGTGCATCGAAGTGGTACATTGCGAACAGCATATAACGGCGCTAGAAAAACCACGATCTTGCTAAAGCAATGCTGATAAAATATGTTAAAAGATGTCAGCTCAACTAGACACATTTGATAGACTTATTGAACAATGGTAGTCCTAAAGTCACCAATTTGAAAGTCAGTTGCCCTAGAGTCATTATTCCTATAGGCACTAGCCCTAAAGTTCTAGCTCCAAAGTCAGTACCCCTAAAAATCTAGCCCTAAAGTCACTAGCCGTATAGTCAGTAGCGCTAAAGTCTCTAGCCGTAAAATAATTTTACGGCTGGTGCCTTTAGGGCTACTGACTTTAGGGAACTGACGTGTACCCCTCTTTTATACTATGCATGTGTATGCAATTGCATTTCTCATTATATTGGTTCTAGTTTTGTTGTGCAACTCTTTACTCAGTGCAGTTTAAGACTAGGAAACAAATCTCTTGAATTACGTTGGTATCTGAATAAAATGTAATGTATTGATATCAGACTTGTACTCACATTGACTCCTGTCTTCCCTCCGCTGCGGTGCTCTGCTTTGTCCGATAACGCATTTTCGTGCCCCTTGCCTAATTAAGGTAAGCGCTTCGCTGCTATAAGGCAGCGGTCCCGCCAGAATGAATGACGGCACGTTTTGTTTGCTTACAGATGTGAGTACAGGTCCACTGCCCCATGCCACCGGTCCACTTAACATAATTATATTTGAACTTTATTTCTTCGTGTTTCTGTGTTACTCTTCATTGCATATGCTATATCACTGAATTCCGCCTTGCACGTACTTTCAGATGCTGTTGAAATAAATGTATGTTTCCAGGCGCAAAATCATATCATATTTAATTATTTATGTCCATCCACGTGTTACGAATATAACCACATCTCGTGATCTGCAACCGTTCCGGAAATTTTGAGGGGTCTCCACGCTAGGCGGACTACTTTTTCGCATTTATCTTTCTGTCATGGTTTATTTGACTCTATTCCTTCATGGAATTTTGTGGCTTTGTGCAAATATATTCTTTACTACAGCGCACCTGGCTTGCATTGTGTTGTGTCTGATGAAACTACTGTGTTCGAGTGCGTTTCTTTGTTGTTTTGTCCCATTTTGTTCCCACATTTTTTGTCTGTGTTGTTCTAATTTTTTTTAGCTTGTTTTGTTTTCTATGTTTTTCTATGTGTTGTCTGTTGGTCGTTTGTTATTAAATTTTTTTTGTGTTAACTCTTATTTTTTCATGACAGACATTTGCATCATCGCAATGGCGAATTTCCAAAAATCACCATCTTGTCAGATATTTAATTTAGTTGTATCAAGTATAGAATACAATATAATATGTTGGCGAGGAAGAAACTATTTGTGTCGAGTCACTTACAACCTGTATTTGTCGTTACTTTATGTTGGTTGGATGTTGTTATGGGAAGCGACTTGCAGTTGATACGAACTAGCTTTTCAGCTAGCTCGTACTTGAAAGTATTTAGGGGTGTAGCTCAATAATGACTCATGATTCAGTATAGCACAACAGTATCTGATAAGGTTTTATTACATGAAGATTATACAGTTGATATTTAAATGACTACTGATCGGGGAGCTACAATCAAATACCTAGATGATTATTTAATTACATTAGGATTCACTCCATTTCAATTAAACCTAACTGGAAAGTCATCACCTTGTTGCAGCCGGAGGCTGATTCTACGAGGCGGTTAACGCCGGCCGGACACACCCATCTTCTTGGTCTGCTTCGCTGGTCGGGTCGACTGCCACAAAGGACTAAAGACGACAGACGCTCGTTCCGGGTGTTACGCCGGTCTATATCAAGCGCGTGGTTCTGCGGCCCCGCTCAGTGACCGGTGGAGGGGATTTCTGCAAATGTCTTCTTTCGCAAGGAACGACGACCAAATGGTGACGTTGCAATCCCGCTCGTTTCTAGGTTTAATGTTTGAAGGTGTGATCAGGCAAGCCGTTCAGCTAAGACCTGATTACACCATAATGCAGTGTAATCACATTGAAGGGGGCCGTAGCTGGCTGTAGTGGCTAGAGCTCCCGCCTTCCGCCAAGGAGAACTAGGTTGTACTGCTGGCCGGAATCGTAATGGACAATGCCACTGGTCGGCGGATTTACTTGGGGTTACCCCAAGAATTGGTAGCATAAATAAAAAACATTCTCGAAATGAGAAAAATAACTAAAATACGAAGTTTTCTTATTATAATTTATTTACATCAGTACGAAATTTATTTCAACACCATTTATTAGTTAAAAGTGATCCATACCTAGCGATCATTCATTATTTTACTCTTCCTCTCAACCGTATTAGAGTTCTGTTCTTTAAAGTCTATCATACAACTTCTCTGCACAAGCTGTGGACTTTCGACAAATCTAACTGACGTTAATTCACACGCACGATAATTTATACTATAATTTCTTGTAGGTTGGTTCATTTTTAAACGCTGGCATATAAGTTGTAATTAATGAGCGGCATTTTTCCCGGAAACGGATAAATTAAAGTGTTACAACAAGGTAGGTAGGTAGTTGGGCTTAACGTCTCGTCGACAGCGAGGCCATTAGAGAAGAAACAAGTTGCTCACGGAGTAGGGATTGGGGAAGAAGTAATCGGCCATGGCCTTTGTTAAGGACCCACCCCAGCATTCGCCTGGAGTGATGTTGGGAAACCATTGAAAACAGAAATCAGGATGGCCGGACCGGGATTCGAACCCCGGTCCTCCCGAATGCGAGTCGAGTCCAAAGTTGGACCACACTGCGCCACCTCGCGTGGCTGTTACAACAAGGCCACCTTTTTTTTAAACAGCTGATTAAAAATCTGTCATGAAAACACACTAAATGATCAGTGGGAAAACGTAAAATGCGATGTGATTATTGCAACCCATGCGCATTTTCTTACAGATAGGGGATGTTATTTGCATTTACAGTTTCAGGGGTTGCTTATCTAATCTCAGTGATACACAGCCCATAATTTTTTTCCCCCCGTCTTTAGTTGTCCCTGATATTATAATTAAATGCTTTAATTTTCTCATTTCCAGGAGTTCTTATCACTTTAAGTCAAAAGCCATACATAATTTTTCTACTCTATTCACTTCCCAAACGTTAAAACATTCCTATAGAAACACGCTATTTACATACATATTTATAGACAAAACATCAGATCATGTTTTTTTATGTTGGTAACAGTTTCATTATTTTTAATCATTTAATATATGTAAATTTATAAAATACTTTCTTCAAAGCCCATTCCGTTAAAAAATAAAATATACAAAGGACAATAGAGTCAATTTCTCTTGAGATTCAATATAATATTCCAAGAGTCCATGTTTTTAAATGGTATCTGTTCCCGAACTTAACTGTTTATATAAGCTGAAACTACACACAGCAAGTGTAAGCATAACAAAAACTTGCTATTTAATAGCTGAGTACATAATTCAAATGCCATGGTAGTAGTAAAATTTAAGAACCTTATGATTTTTCACCTTGTTAAAAAAATTATTGAGGTGTCATGCAATATACAACAGTAAGGTGAACTACTCAAGTTCTCAGAGGATTTGTGTGTGTGTGGTGTGTGTGTAAATACATAAATAAATATATATATATATATATATATATATATATTTATACACGCATATAATACACAACCGTTACAGTTTTATAAGTGGTGGACATTATTAAGTTAAAAAATATGTCCTTAATTAGGAGAACTGTATGATACAGAATGCCTTCGTTATATTACAGTGCCTAAGTTCAAAGTGAGTTTTATTAATTGTTGCCGCGGCAGAGATGTATGTGAATTTCCGGCAGGCGGTAGAAAAAATTACCCTTTGTCCTTTTTTTGTGACGGGCTTTTGCAAACTGCTTCCAGCAGATCGTCCGCTAACTCCCTTTGCTACCGCGACCACTCTTTCATCTGACGGAACACAATTCTTCCCCCTCAAACAACGTTCGTTCCACACGCTTCCTTCCTTCCGCCGGCCGGCCATTGTTACTTCTTTTTTTTTTTTTTTTTTCGAAACAAACTTCCTATGTCTTTTTTTTTTTGGGGCATTCAAGCTTTCATGTTTGTCTTTTCGCCGCCCAAAATTTTTGCCCCTTTCAGGGTACGTGTGGACTCGGACGCTCTCGCCCCTTTGACACAAAAGGCTAATCCCGTCCAACTTTGAAGAAACGTCTCGGAGAGAAACCGTTTCTGCGCGTGCCTGTAACGGTCGATCCACAGTGCAGATCGCTCGTTTGCCGAGAAAGGGTTCACGATCAACCCCTGGGCTTTCAATTACGGGTACGAGAGTAACTTTGTTAAGAGAGGAAACGATGCCTTGCTCGACCGACACAGTAGCAATAGGTGTTAAAAGGGCCGCGTTGTTCTTTCTCAGGTCCAGTGCACGCTGTGATCTAAGTGAAGTTAAAAAACAAACTCCCTCGGGTGTGCACGGAAGACTTATTAATCATAAAAAACAAATCGTTAATATTGGGCATTTTTCGACTTAAAAAATGCACGTACTATATTAAAAAAGTATTTTATGATAATTACTACCACAAACCTTTTCTTTTAGATTGCATAAAATTAAGAGAGAGCAACATTTATATATTTTCGGTTTTTTCTTTATATTGTACCTATACACGTTTGTATATGTATGTATCTTCATACCTGTGTGTGTCTATGAATGTATATATCACATCGATATGATTTTAATGGAAATATGACCTAGAACCTTACTTGTTATGCTATAAATTTCATGTTATTCACAATCTGAAAGGTGTAAGATTTAACGTGGTGCAGTGAACTGCCGGTGAATTCCCTGTACGCATTTATTCGTATCGATATTCCTTTTTCACGCACGAAGCTCCACTAATGAAAACATTTTTTTTTTCCATTCCCAGAATATTTTGCCTTGAACTCCGTCTGTTATGTTATTCGGCTTTAATGGTTATCACAGAAAGTGAAAAAATGTCACACGTTTAACTTCTTCCAACATGACACGTGTCGTAAATTATCTTAACCGTGTGCGGTAATTTAGACTGTTAACTATATAAAGCAACACTTTCTCAAATTCATATTATACAGCTCACAGACAGTTAAGCATATGTCAGAATCCAGGATGTTATATTCAATAAATTTAGTTTGCAAATCATGTTGGACTTCTAATAGCACCTAAAGTGGGAAAAATACAATACTCGTTTGCATTATCCCAGCATGAAACAAAAAACAAATGACACAGACTGGTAAACAACGTAGACAAAGGAATCTCATAAGTTTCAGCATAAAAAAAAAGTCTTCTCAGACGCATTGACAAACGTCAATAACGTGTTAGGACCACCATGATTCCTGAGGCACTCTTGTATCTGACGAGGCATGCCAAAAATAATGCCATTAAGCGTCTCCTGAGACAAATTGTCCCCTTCTCAATTGCGGCTGAGTTTAAGGCCTGAGTGGTCATTGGTGGTTGTGCACGGTTTGAGAACGTTCGTTTGAGGAAGTACCACGCATTCTGTATGCAGGTCATGTCAGCTGAATAAGCTGGCAAGTTGATTATTCGGATCCAAGCGGGGAATATGCTAAACCTTTTGTGAGCAGCATATATTAAGGCACTGCTTAGTCGTGCATATTCATAATGCTCTATCACATTGTTAACTACTGCGAAGTAATTATCGATCCACACATTGCTTACCACTTCATTATATGTCTGCGAGTTAATTAGGATATGTGGACTTAATGAGACGGTGATGGCCTAGGCCACTGTTAACTATGCCAAAGTTGGTGGATCTGTCTTCCGCTAATAAGGCTTGGTCCATTATGGTACAGATTAATTGTTTCAAGATAGATGTTAATTTTTATAGCGTTGTTAAAGTAACTACATGTAACTAAAAATAAAAAATTTGGTTTTCAGCTATATTAAAGTGCTTTCCTCAATAATAACAACAATAACTCCTTGTTGTAGGTTAATTTTGACTGGTGTTTTTTAACTTAAATGAATATGGTAAGATTTTGCATGTTAAAAGTGGGATGGTACAGTAATTAAACAACCAAATAAATACACTTCAATTGCTTAAAATATTCAAATTACTTGAATGACACGTATGATTGGCTACTATTGTCGCATCTGTTGCAATAACAACTCTAATTATACAATAAAACAATCATTTTCTTTATCAACTCATCCTGGTTAACAAAACGTAAACATACAGAGTGATTCTTATATCATGGGACAAATATTGAGGGGTGGTAGAGCTCACTTAAACAAACAATTATTGTAAAGGAATATATGGGCGGGAGTGACGCGTTGAGGCACAAACACAAAAACATAACACATTAACGGAAACAAAAAATGTTCATTAGCAGCATTTTTTACGAGTGATTCGGTACAGACAATGTTTAAAAACAGTTGCTGGAAATGCATTCACCAACAGTCACGCATGCTTGGCGACCTCTACATATGGCGTGATTGGCTGACAATGATGGCGTGCGTGAAATACCCGGCGTATTTGAATCTTTTCGCCAATCACGCCACCGACGCTACCAAGCTTGCATTACTGTCAGTGGTAGCAATTTTAAACAATTGTTATAAACATTGCTGTGAAAAGGCATTTAGCGGCGACGTTGTAAATAAACACTGTGTTGCATTTCATGCGTAATTTTTGTGTTTGTGCCTCAACGCGTCACTTCCACCCATATATTCCTATACAATAATTGTTGGTTTTAATGACATCTACCACCCCTCAAATTTTGTCTCATAATTTTAGAATCATCCTGTATAGTTTATGTTATGGTTGCCTTCGAAAACCATAATGATATCAATGAAATTGTTATCAATCTCGATCGAGTTCCTTAGTTTCCCGTTGAGTTATGTCACGGCATGGTCCACGTAGGAGCACCCGTACAACACCCCCAATGGTGCTGTGTTCACATCCACTGGTCCAACGCCACGACGATTCTCGCTGTCCACACTCGGGCATTTAGATGCCTAGTCCTAGGTGCCTCTAAATACGCTGCATCCGTTTCTGTACACTGTAACACGCAAAAACGTCTTCCTCGAGGTGCAAAGAGTGAATTTTTACGTTTCCATATACTCATACCTCGATGAATCCGGAAAAGATCGTTTCTGGATTGTTCATGCGATCGCCAAAATTTTATGACATTTCGGTAAAAACATTGCACTCTGGTTCCATCTGGTAGCTATGCATCAGAGAAAAACTACTCCCATATTCGCAGATGTTTCTAGAGTCCAGAATATTTGCCATTGTGCTCTGAGACAAATATCTGTGACTTACCCCATTTTCCCGGAGCAGTATTACAATAGGGGTCTCTCAGGCTTATTAAATGAGTGAAGTTAGCCATGATGATAAATCTCGCGATTTTCATTTTTGTATATGTAGCTACTGCCACGAAGATGAAATAGGCTCCTACTTATTGCTTCTTGGTATTGCGTGTTTGATACCAATGACTCAAATATTCACAACTATCTATCGGAATTAGAAGAGAAATAGAAGATATAAGTACTAAAATGTATTGTATCCAGTTATCAGTCGATCTGTATAGGGCTAAACGAATTTTTTTTTGCTAAGAACGTACAAAGTACTAAAGACGAGAGCAATTGTTATTAATGGAAACTACAATTAATTTTAAAGTTAAAACATTTTCATGGTTGATTTTGTTACTATTAATGTCTTATTAAATGTTCCCTGCGGGTAAGAAAAATTATCTCTTTCTAATTTTACTGCTAGTAATAGCCAATAATAAACTTGGCTTGCAACCTTTAGTTATCATTAACATAATAATATGTTCTGATTTTTCGTTAAATTATAACATTTATTTTAATCACGGTGTTCACTTTTGCATGATGTGTGGCCAAGTTTGTGTACTTAAACAAATACAATATTTAGTAAGTTGTCTTGATTATTTCAAATAATTGATTCAGGATAATAATATAATTAATTTAATGAATAAAAAATTTGGGTACAAGCCAAAATTTTTGGAGTGAATTCTGAAGATTTTTTAACGAAATCTTTTAACCAAGGAAACTTAAAACTATATTTTGTAGCACATCTTAGAATTTGTTACGAAAAAATACTTCAGGTCAAGAAAAAT
Organism: Clitarchus hookeri; assembly: GCA_002778355.1. Classification (NCBI taxonomy): domain Eukaryota; kingdom Metazoa; phylum Arthropoda; class Insecta; order Phasmatodea; family Phasmatidae; genus Clitarchus; species Clitarchus hookeri. The sequence continues at coordinate 7,225 of NQII01004302.1, read as the reverse complement.
TATAATATTCAATTGATATTATTATTATTATTTCAGGAATTTGCTTATAGTATCTCAGATTGATATCACGTGCTGATATTGTGGTGAATACGCTTACTCAAAACAAGGGCGAATCGGGTTCAGTCCCCAGCCGGGTCACTCTCTTATTTTCGCATGTGTGATTTGTACCGTTTGATGACCCTGGTCAGCGGGTTTTCTCGGGGATCTCACGTTTCACCCACTCTTGCATTCCGGCGCTGCTCCTTTCTCACCTTATTTCATCCTCCTCAGCTCACTGGCCACCAAGAAGCCCGGATCTTACCCCGTGCGATTTTTTTCTATGGGGGTACGTAAAGGATCAAGTGTTTCAACCACCATTGNCTTACCCCGTGCGATTTTTTTCTATGGGGGTACGTAAAGGATCAAGTGTTTCAACCACCATTGCCGGCTAACATTGACGACCTCAAAACGAGAATTACGAACGCCATTCAAACCGCAAGAGTGTGGAACGAGTTTGATTATCGCGTAGATGTCGTTCGGGCCGCTCGTGGTGTTCACATTGAACATTTATAAATTTATGGTAAACAAACTTCGCGGTTCTACGGTTCATTTGATTGGTCAATTAAGGTTGTAGGTTTTTTGGTTTTAATATTACATACCTTTAAAGTTGGGGAATTCTTTTAAACTCATCCTTTTTACATATGTATTGGCTTNTTTTGGTTTTAATATTACATACCTTTAAAGTTGGGGAATTCTTTTAAACTCATCCTTTTTACATATGTATTGGCTTTTCCTCTTGGAAATACCTTGAAAATGCACATACATACAAAATGCGTGCTTACCACGAGTTTTTAGCTCAAATGTATTTTGCCATAAATGCATAGGGTTTTTCACCAAATAAGGACTTTGAACCCTGCTTCAATACCTTGGAGAGTTTTCAATTTTGTTTTTATTTGCTATGTTTTAAATTACGAAAAATAATATTGTGTAAAATATTTAGGTTTATCTTTACACAAATTCTTCAGTAGTAGCCATATTACTTTGTTTATTTCTTGGTTAAGGGGACTTCAAGTATTCAAGTGCACGATTTCGGGCACCTAAATTGATGGCTACCTATTGCAGTTTAAGTGTCACTTAAAATTCGCGAATCAGTCCGCATCTGGAAGTGTCACGTAAAAGATTAGTGGATATTGGTGAAACTGGCCATCAGTGTCCCAAGATTGATCTGCTTTGTTCCCATCATGACTATCATAGAGGACGTGTATAGGATTTAAGTTCAGAACACTGTTTATGTAAATAAGTGCTTTNTGTTCCCATCATGACTATCATAGAGGACGTGTATAGGATTTAAGTTCAGAACACTGTTTATGTAAATAAGTGCTTTGAGATGTTTGTTTACTTCCCCTAACCAGCTTGTAATGCCGTTTGATTACATTCTAACATGGGAAAGTATTTTATTCACATAAAATTGCTTGGCTTTTAAAAATTAGCCAATAAACAAACGCGTTTATCACTGTTGGCCGTGTGGCTATGACAGTTCTGTTGTTTTAGGGTATATCAATGTTGGGTACTTTGAGCAGAAGTTAGTCTACGACTGGAGTTCACGGTACAAGCGGCTCTTTCCCTTCTCTTTTCTTAAGGTTTGATCTCACACGGCATTTTCAGTTACGGGTTTCTAGCTGATTTCAGTTGTTTGGGACACATTTTGAAATTACAACCATCCCTCTCTGGCAATATACATTATGCTATAAAACAAAAATTAATGCTTAATTTTTGTTAAGAAATTGTAAAGTTTTTAATTAGTGCACCATAATTTTTAAATCATCACTAGATTCTTGCCATTTCACAGTTAGCAGATATGAAGTGTAAAAAAGTGTGGTGGCAAAATTTTAAGTCATACATTAAATGTAAACGGGCCATCATAAGAAAAACACTTTTTTTTTTAGTTAAAGATGTGAAATATTATATTTATTCCACATGGTAGATGAAACTAAGTGTTAAGTACCAGGTTTCGTCACCGTGCATAGTCTTGGGTTGTTGCCAGTCCATACGGATTTGGAAATTTCTCGCAGTGCGCTAATTACCGACACAAAGTCATTATAAGAATTTTAATTACTTAATATTATTCGAATGGGCTAGTTTTATTGACGATAAATTTGATCTATCAAATCAATTGCATAAAGAAATTGTTAATGCAATGCTTACTTTCAGAATAAAATTTTCTTGACTATTTTTTGAATCATAACGGATAAACACTACAAAATCAGAAGGCCTACTTACATAAAAATATGTGTTTCAAAATTTTAACAGCATTTAATTTTATGTTTTCTACAATAATAACATTTTTTGAAAATATTATTTTATGAATTTATACTTTAAAAAGTTCCCATAAAATTTTTTTTATGAAAAGTAATTTTTAATTTTTATAATTTTTTATATCTTGGTGTTGTGGTTAAAATACATTATGGTTTATTAACAGACTATTCTTTTGGCATATTAAATAATTTGCTGTTTTTTTTTTTTTTTCAAAATCATTGAATTGTTTAAGACAATAATAATATATTGCTGCGTTTTCTTCCAAAAATTTTTTATTAAATGCAATATGTTTTAAAATATATTAAGTGGTTCAAATTCAGTAAAGTATTTTAATTTTCGGGAATAGCGTGGTGCAAGACTTTTCCAGAGTCATTTTGTTCAAAATAAATTATTTTGTTATATTAACATGTAACCCAAGCTGTTAGTTCCTTCGATCTACAGGAGAGAACATGCACGGCTTCTTCTCTAAACTGAGATAGTGTTTATATTTGCTTTTGCCTCAAGTGTTTTTTTGTGTTCGCTAAAAAAGAACGTAATTACAATAAACGAATCGCCTTACTGGAAGTAAAAAACAAGTGTGTGTTTCTGTACTTTAAAAAATATATGTGTTTGAATACGCCCCTGCAATAATTTATGTCTTTTTGCTTCCAATGATTTAATTTCGTTAGTACTTTAAACGAGTTTCATGAAAAAAAAAAAACCTTTAATATAACACACTCTGCAGTTAAAGTGATAAATAATTCACTATAAACTATTTACTTCTATCCTTGGGGAATATTTTTTGAATCTACATTATAATTGAAACTTACATAATTTTACCTTTTAATGGCTATGAAAATTGAAGAAACTCTGGTAGTCGTTATAAAAAAAGCCGAGCCCCTGGGAAAGTGTGTTGAAATACCATTTTTTTTGAGTAAGTGTTTAATTTTTTCATTCACATGTAAAGGGTTATATTTGTGTTTTGTTTATTGTGAGACTCTTTGAGAAATAAATATAAATGGTTTTGTTATTTTTTCGAATAACTGCAATTTTACTAGGGAACGAAGCTTTATAGCCAGCCTTCCGTGTTGCCCTTTTACGGAAAATTTATCCTCGCTTTCGGAGTAACACAGCTACTAGTGTAAACTTACAGTGTGATAGCTCCTCTCAAGATAGGCGCTTAAAAACGGCGCTCCTCAGACTACCTTATATGGAGTTCCCTAAACAAGATTAATTTAATATCCCAAATGCTTTTTCGTTTTCGGAAGTTCCGGGGCAATCTAAAGTTGCTTTAGATGTCGTATACAAATTGTTAAGAAACACCAATCATCTGAGCACATGAGTAAGGAAATAATAAAGAATTATATAGACTGTTCACTGTAAAGTCAGCTCAATTGATATTCTAGTTCAATTTCCTTTCGTCAATTTTTTTATCTTTTAAACACCTTTTTAATAAAATATTGCCATGCAAGTAATGAACACAGCGTGTATTTACGACATCACTCGGAAGTTAACGTCTAAAGCTAAAATAAAATATATTTATTGACTATTATTCCAAATAAGAGGGCTTTCAAAAGTGCTCACATTACCGTGAGTAGCCTATTGTGCATGCGTCAATGGATAAACAGTGTTTTATTTTGAGTTGCGTTTGCACGCAGGTAGTGGATGATTCCTCTTGCATGGGCCACTGAATGACTAAGGAATGCAGAGAAAATTATATCTACTTTCTACTCAATATTTTGTTAAAAAAAAAGGTTAATTTAATATTTAATTCCTTTATTTTACCTCTGGTAAAGCAAAACGTACTTAATAGATTTGCTGAGACTTCCATTATTTCATTGATTTTACTTTGCTTGAAATTTTACTCCATCATCAGTGAGACATCAATTATTTACCTGCATTATTACCAAACGCTATGAAACAGTCTTCGTTATCAACATTAGGGAGACTGTTAGGGCAGTACTAGTGCTACTCAGAGTAAAGTTCATTCTTGAATAGTTTAAGACTAAGATATTATTTCTTCTTTCTCCAATAATGAATACAGTAAAATTAGTCTTCAGAATTGTGTGAAATGAGTGCTTTTTGTATTTCGTTAATGTTTCGGCGTACTCGTAATATTGAAATATTAATATAATTATCTTTTGAAATTAATTCAAAGCATTTCAATAAGTAAAATTTAAGGTCTTCAGTGGGTGCAAAAATAAAAACGTACATTTTTTAAGAGGCCTCCAATGATTTTTTATTTCCAAATATAAGATACAGTGGCAAAAAAACAATTACAATATTTTAATATGAGTAACATAGGAATAAATGTTTTTATCTGAATATAATTATCTACAGAAGTAATAAACGAAATATGAATTTGGTTTCCCTCAACTCAAATTGGTTCAGATGTTAAAATCATCTGTTCCAGGTGACTTACTTTGTTGAGGCTGCTACGACGTTAATGGCGGATTAAGTTGTGATCGTGACGCGTTAATACATGTGTTCATGAGAGCAAGATTTTGTAAGTTTATATAGTGAGATAACACATTTCGGCCTGAACATTAAAGCCGGAACGATAGTTGGCAAAGGAATATATACTTATATATGTATATAAGTATATATATATATGTTGTCCCAGAAAGCTTGCATAAGGACCACACCACGTGAATCGTGAGCGAAATTGGAGACGAAAATTTTAGTGGCAAAATTTTGTACGATGGCATTTTTCTTGCACAGTGTGGCAACAGAGCACGGAGTTAGTCCCCTAGTGTATACAATAGTCAACATGTTATGTTAACTACACCTTGAACAAATGTAAGGACTAGGCGGGATTTGAACCAGCGGCCATAATATGATGGCCAGGTCTGTGGTAGTATGTTATCAGTGGAGCGCAAGATGAGGCCAACTCCTAGCTGCGTTACCTAATAGTGCACGAAAGATGTCATCGTACAACATTTTGCCGCTAACATTTTTATCTCCATTTTCGCTCAGGATTATCCTGGTGTGGTTCAAATGCACGCGTTCTGGGATAGCCTGTGTGTGTAAATATATGCAGGTATATTATGTGTGTATAGACTGTTCACGGTAAAGTAAGAAATTTTGCGGCGTTAGTTTCTTTTTCGTTTCAGTAATTTTTTATTCTTTAACCACCCTTTTAAAATAAATATTGCCATGTAAGTAATAAGCACAGAGTGTGTATTCCACTTCTAAGGCTAAATTAATATATANATATATATATATATATTGAATATTATTTCAAAAGAGAAGGCTTCTGAAAGTGCTCACTTTACCGTGAATATCCTATTGATATATATAATGAACCTTCTGAGCCTGAAGGTTTAGAAATGTCTATTTCGGACTCTATATGATTTGAAAGCGGATTGGAATTAATAGTTTGGAATCAATTAATGTAATTCATTTTATAAGAGTTCTTCACTTTTTATTTCTTGGCTTATCTCGGGCGTCATACAGGTCAGAAGCGTACAGCGGATATTCACACGAGATAATTTACTGCTTTTCAAACCTGCAACGTTTGAAAACTACATGTTGATTTTGCGAATTTTTTTTTCATTGCAAGTGGAATGTGAACGGTTTTTAAGGAGTGGAATTGCCGCGTTGGTGTAGAGATCAGACTAACTAGGCAAATCGGGTTCGATTCCCGGTGGGGTTGCTTCTGGATTTACGCATGAAGGAATCGTGCCGGACGATGCCGCTGGTTTGTAAGTTTCCTCGGGGATCTCCTGTTTCCCCCGCGCTTGCATTGCGGCGCTGCTCCATTCTCACCTTACTTCACCCTCATCAGATCTCATGACCTCAATGTTAAGAGCCTCCCAAATCTGTCTCTCTCTATCTCTCTCTCGCTCTCTCTCTCTTTCTCTCGCGCATCATCTCTTTCTCTCTCCCTCCTTCTATCACTATCTTCAAGGAGCGAGAAATAAGATATTATTTTAATGATCTCAAGCGAGCTGAATAAAGCAGTTTTATGTAAGTTAAAATGTGAATTTGGCACAGTCAGTATGTTTCAAAAGTATAAACAGAATTTTTTCTTCAATTTGCATGAAAATCAAAGCCAGTGAAAAGTATCGGGTTTAGAGAGAAGTTTATGCATGCATAACTTTTATTTGCTTCAACAAGTTTATTTCGGTAGCGTGGGCATTCGTAATAACCGCTCCTTAAATTATTTCACAATTCGAAATCGCGGCACATCTATTAATCGGGTCACGTTCAGAGTTTCGTAAATGCAAATAGCTCGCTTGATATTTTCGCTCTCAGTTTGAATTCAAAAAGGGTGGGTGTGCAGGCATTCCGATTCCGAGAGGAAGAAATTTTTCCACATGCCACATTTAAGCCATTGAATTTTGTTTAGGAAAATTTCCCCGGCCCTATTTTCCAGCAAAATTTTATTTCCTCGGCTTTTTAGAAAACCTGAGAAGTCGCGAGGAAATGCGTTAGAATTTGACTTCAGCCTGAGTTTCGCAGACGGTAAAATTAAGGAATAAGAACGTCTAAAAATGTGTACTGTTACGCATTTCCATTACCTTTCACGTAAACCAGGGATAAAAGAAAATGTGAAAGAGAAAAGAAAAGTGCTTTCTTCACGTCCAATTTAAAACGATACGGGACACAGATTACGTCCCTTGCGTTGATATGATGCTGTTGTAAAGGTAAGGAAGGATTTGATGAAACAAGACCTCGTAGCAAGTTTTTAAAGAAGAAACACCAAAAAAGAATGTATTTACATACTCAGTAAGAATGACTAGACAAGTTCTGCATTCTGTTTAACATGTCTCCTACGTTCGTGTAATATAACACGTGAAATAATTCATTTCCTTCCACAGCGTGATATTTGGCCGAATACCAAATTTCACGTGGACTACACGAAGAATACTATGTCTAAGAAGTTCAATAAATAATAAGCATACAAATTAAATGCACCCTCTCTATTACAACATTCTTTAATCAACTG